>CM064521.1:24934951-24959951 GCA_032716605.1 Paralithodes platypus
ATTAGTTTGACGATTTTAAGAACTTTCGCCCTATTTCTGTCACTTAAGACATTTCGTGTCATTCAGGTGTCTAATTTTTTCCTGGCGAGCGATAGCGAGCCTGCAATTCAAGAGGAACCGGCTTTCGGCCGGGTAATTTTTTTTATCGAAAAATGTACAAATTTATCTTGAAAGGGGGTCTAGGGCGTGTAATTTTAAGTTTGATGGAGGTCTAAGGAACAAACAAATAACCTTCCCTTAATGCTAAGTGAGGGAGGGAGTCGGGCATCTGGTAGTAATATTTCTGGCGTGGTGATTTTTTCCCCCTAGGTATAATTTATGTTTATGTGTTTGGGGCTATTGCCATGACTGGTAGGCTTTTAAAAGAGTTGGGCGTTTTGCTCGGCTCATTACCACATTACCGGTACTTTAAGTAGTATTTTTTGTTCTTATACAGTATACAGTATATATATATATTTTTTTTTAGTGCGTATTAGTAGAGGCTAGCTTGGCGTGATTTTGAATTTACTTTAATATATTGTTGATAGGCTGGAATTTGGGAGGTATTGGTAATTCCATAATTAATGAGTTATAAAACACACCCACATTACCACACAACATGTAGTTACTAGCAGTGACTGATATTTATAAGAGTTCTCTCCCTCACAATCTCCCAAATCTATATCACATGACAGTCTGGCTACACATCCACTGTCTCCGTTGTGTTGTACTCGGGTCATCCTAGGATATATTGTAGCGATCATATTTCAATGTATGTATGTAAATCGCTCTATATATCCTGTTTTATATAATATACAAATTGCATACATTGTTGTGAATTGTTTCTGTCTTCCTTAACCCCTTTTTTACCAGCGACGTATTATATATTTGATTGCAGCTAAATTTAGACGATTTTATGTAGCTTAGGAATTATATATGATAGCTAAAAGTATTCATGTAGATACGCTGCAGCCTTTTTATGGTTGGACGTACTTCCTAAGCTGAATAAAATCATCTAATAGTTGCCAACATATGATGAAAAAGATGTCTCTGGTATTCAATGGGTTAACATTATAATATCTGGTTCGACCTCTGGGGGATTATTATGATATTTTGTTAAATTATTACGGTATGGGGGATTTTGCTTGCTTTTGTCATTATCGAGAAATGTATTTTAGTGTGTCCCCTAGGCTAACAAAAAAACGTATTCCCCGATATCCCTAAATAAAAGAAAACAAAAGTGCACACCCAGTCCCCTTCAAGCTAAATTTGCACGTTGTTTCGGTCGAAGGCCGATTTCTTCGAAGTTACAGGCTCGCTAAAAAAATTGACACCTGAATCGGGTGAAGCGTCATATCATCGCCAAACTAAAGGGGTGAAATGCCTTAAAAATTCCAAACAAATGGAGCGAAACAGGAGAGATAAAAGACCCCTCCATCTTCGGACCAAATAGGGTTAAATATGATATAGGGAACACCCTTCGGACAACATCATTACTCACTATCCACCCAAACCCAATAATCAATCCCTACAATCAATACAATGATTTCACTATCATTGTGTTCATGCCAACACTAGACACCTTTATTCACCTTAGACAGGATCACTGGATACCTAAGGGGTATAAATTATCCTAAGTGTCCCTTTTACTTCCATATATTCCTCATAAACTAAGTAAAATAATACAATGTTAGGCAGAGTACAGTGGAGATGACCTCGTGTATACTGAAGGGGATACTTAATTAACCATATTCCAATTACAACTAACGCCATCTGGATCTTGTGGCGGTACTAAGTAGAAAGGCACAGATGAATACCTTTTAGAACTTACGCCGTAAGTTCTCTAAGCCGTAAGTCTTAGGGCTTAGAGGCTAATTTATCAATGCTTGTCTTGCCATTCACGTTACAGACAATTTTAATTGGGAATGTGATCGTTCACTCAACTTTAGTAACTCATTCCAAGACAATTCTCACAATCAATACATGATCAAAGTAAAAGATTAATACATTATTTTCTACATTTATACAAAATTACGAAAACTCTACATTTTGTTTGCATACGAACACTGTAACGCCGACAAGAGCTGTGAACTGGAAAATAATTTAATTTCTGAACATAAGTCTCCATCAAAAGTTTGTCAAGTGTTACCGTAATTGTACAGTGATCTACGGATATTTTTGTATTTCTGAATGTGCGCAAATTCGGCTCATGTTATCTATAATTATGAATATTCTTAATATATTTGTATTACTGTAATGGCAAAAATAGATTCGTACTCTGTAATGTAATCATTCTACGAAGTTTACATGTTTGTACAGTTTTATATGCGAACTATTAAGATTGCCAAAATCAACCTTCGCGTCTTCTACATATATAATTTGATGGGTTGTTGGAATAACGCTAATAACCTGTACATTGTCCCTATACTACAAATATGAGTATGGAATGGGTCATTAAGTGTCCGTAATTATATTACCTTATATAGATATATTGGTGGTAATAAACCCATCTAATGCAATAATAGAGCAATATTACTGTATATACAGAATATATCTTTGATTTTAGCCCTGTCACTCTTTTAACTCTGGGAGAGGCACTCGTCACAGGCAGTTTTGCCTTTTGTCTCCCTCATCCACATATAAAACAATATATACCGGTATATATATATATATATATATTTTCTTTCAGGCAGGTGAGATTAAAATAATAGGCACAGTTTGCATTATTTAGTTTTTTATTGATACTCTCAATTTTCAATAAAAATAAATAAAATATCAATACAAAACTCAATAATGCAAACTGTGCCTATTATTTTAATCTCACCTGCCTGAAAGAAAATATCCTCCCTGGCTACACGAATATATATATATATATATATATATATATATATATATATATATATATACCGGGTATATACAGTATAATACTGTATATGAGAGGTTCAATGGGAGATTCAGCCAGCCGAGTAGTGATGCGTTCTATCTTGAGATGTGATTGACACAATGTATTACAATGGAATAATAGAAAGATGTGTGCGAGGTTAGTGTTCGGTGGCGCTTAACACTACCTGATCAGACAGTTTGGGACGTGATTATGTGAGGGCGTGCTTTTTATTTAATTTTTCCTCCCGAGCCATGTTTTCAGTTTGCCCTCTGGACAGCCTTCAAACTAAAAACGCCTTCAGACTAAAAGATAAACGAAACGGTAGTAAAATGGCTCAGTCAAAAGCCATTTATTTATTTATTGTATCAATCTTGCAGACTCCCTATCGTTCGCCCATAAAAAATCGACACCTGAATGGGACGAGACGTTACAGTCTATAATGGACAAACTAATAGGGGGCTACTTAACTTATTGGTATTGTTTTTAGAAGAGTTAAGCGTGTTGCTCAGCTAACTTGGCGCAATTTTTGTGTTTACTTTAATATATTGTTGATTGCCTGAAATTTTGGATGTATTGGTAATTAGATAATTATGAGTTACAAAACACACATAAATTAAAATTACCACCCAAAATATATTTACCTAACAGTGAATTATGTATATAAGAATCTCTCTTTCTCTCTTTGATCAAACATCAATCGCACAAATCTATTTCACATCAGTCTCCTTACTATTACTCACAGTCAAACACCCACTGTCTTTCGGGTATCCTCTGGTAATCCTATTATATACTGTGTGTGTGTGTGTATATATATATATATATATATATATATAGTTAAAATCATGACGTGTAAGTGTTTGCCTCTTATTTCGCCCTGTTGTAATGTGCAATATCCCGACAATAAAGCGTAATACCACTACATATATTTTAGCGATCTTTTTTCAATGTATACGAATTCCTCTATAGTATATCCTGCTGTAATAAACGAACTGAATTTGTTGTTATGTTTTTATTGTTTTATTTATTTATTTATATATTTTTTTAAGTAATAACCATAATTCCATAAGCTATTCATGTTTTGGTTACTTTCAGCTTAGGCTAATTTTGCGCGAACAGAATATATGGGTGATATTTAGATCCCTTGAGAAGCGTCAATTACCTTGATTACCTAAATGTGAATAAAGATTTATTATCTCAGTGACAAAACAGTTATCTCTCTCACACCATAAGTTAATGGAAGTGTCAGTCAGGAGTAGTGATGCGTTTCATCTTACCGGCTTTCTGACATCATGCTTTATACTTTGCCATTTCATAATCGATTAAGGGAGCCCACCTCGCTTTTGTTCTCTTTCTCTCCCTCTCTTTTTTGTTTCTATCCATTCCGCCCCATTCAGCCTACTGTTTTAAGACGTTTACCCCCATCCAGGTGTCAATATTGTCCTGGCGAGCGGGAGCGAGCCAGCATATATATATATATTTGTTTTGACAGAAAGTTAAATTTGTACATTTTTCGATAGAAAAATTTCTCCGGCTTAGCCGGATTTCTCCATACAATGCTGGCTCGCTATCGCTCGCCAGGAAGAAATCAACACCTGGATGGGGATAAACGTCTTAGAACAGTTGGCTGAATGGGGCCGAATGGATACAAGCCAAAGAAAGAGAGAAAAGGAGATAGAGAAAAAAGCCGGTGACCCCCTTTCAGTACATTATGATAGGTAAATATATAAAGGATGGGCACCTTTTATTCAATAGTTAACACATTAAGAATGTGTGAGTAATTTAGTATTGCCGATGATAACGTCAGAAGTAACGATTTATAAAAATGTGCCTAATGACCAAAGCAATTGACAGTTATTTAATTATTGATACGCATGTAATTAATTTTGTTTCATGAATTGGTGTGTAGAAATTATATTTGACATACCTATTTTTTGTGTTGTTGGTAATGATATTAAGATTGTATAATCACTGCTGATCCATCCATAACGGCATAATGGTTCTTACCATATCAACTAGCTAGATATATTGATATTTAATATATTAGCTACGATAATATAACACACAGTTAGCTGTATCACACACACACACATACCTGTATATATATATTGTATGAAATTCACAGTGTCAATGGGGCTTTAAGATGTGATTGACAGTATATTCCAATGGTCCAATTCGTCGGTTGATGGAAAGATTGTGCGAGTTACGTGATCGGTGGTGTTTGAGTCAAAGCCACACTTTAGATCAATTTTACACTCACTAAAACATATAATTTAACCTTTGGGTATAGTTTCTAAAAAACACAGTCTGATGTCATGTATATCAGCATTTTACATTAGTGTATTGCACCAATTACAATTACTTGTAGTAAATATTATGCGTGAAAATCTATTCAAATATTCTAGACCACAAGGAGTGCAACATTTCTCAAAAATAATATAAATGAACAAAATAATAATTGTAATCTGACAGTTGTAACAAACCATATTGACATACAGAAGGCTAAATAACTTTAGCGATACCGCCATGTAAAGCCAAATTAAATTGTTCGCCGATATTTTTGTTTTTTAAATGTGTAAAACCAAGAGAGGAAGGCATGAATTTGAAACTCTCATGACATGTAAATAGGCCTAGTTGTATTCGTGAGTAGCTAAACCGTTCAGTATAACACATTTTATTTTGGATAGCATTAAACCATATTATTCAAATAATAAAATTATGTGGGAATCAGAGGATTAAATTAGATAGTTTCTACCCCCATAATTCCAAGGAGATCCTTTCGTAGTTTTATAAAATCGTGTAAAACTGGTCAAAAGTTAAAGATGATATGCATCATGACACCGAAAGGGTTAAAACCAATACAGAATGTCAAGGAAAAGTTATAGCCGCTTAAAAGTACACTTTCCAAAAAATAGTTTCGACCAACTATTGGACGTGGATGTTACACTGTAACTTTCATTAACGCTATATAACCAGGACTTGACAAGTTCCATTTGGTTACTGTGAAGAGTCTTTAGAAAACTTGTATAGTTTACCGTACCGTACTCAATTCGTTATCTGACAAGCACAAGTACAGTGCACACCGAATGAAGCACAGACACAACACATACATGACTCTAATATTTAACTGTGCCGTAGGAAAGGCCGGATATAGCGAGCTGGGGCCTTTGCGACACAAGAAATTAAGAGACCGAGGCAAATCTTGCAGCATAAAATAAGACGAAAAATATTTAGAAAAAGAACGTTTATAACGATAGAGAAACATACTACTTTTCTAAAAGTTTGTATTAATACTAACGAGATGGCTGAATAAATCCTTCAATTAAAAAAACATCAACTAAATATGACTTGCAGCGAGGCAAATACAGTATAGTATAAACATTGTATAACTATGCTAAAAAGGGTAAAAGTAATACGGCAGACTAGTAAAAAGAACATTTTAGCTAGGGAAGGCTAGTAACAAGACAGTATTATAATGATCTGTAGAATGGTACTAACCAGATGACTAGATGTCTCCTAGGAACTGTAGTTTATATACGAGTGTGTACAATTATACGAGAGATGACTAAACGTTCTAAAGTACCTTAATTTATAACGAACAGTGAATACAAATAATGAGCAAATATGAAAAGATACTTGCGGTACTGAGGTGATCCGGGCAGGCATGGAGGCATACATTCCATTATCTTTCTCTTAGATATACACACAAATACCTTGATTTACGTTTTTGTTTTTCTCTATGTGAGTGAGGGAGAAAAAGGCAGAACTGCCTGTGGCGAGTGCCTCCCCCAGAGTTGAAAGAGTGACAGGGCCAAAATCAAGGGACGTTCGAGCCAAAATACCTGGGCACAAGGAGTTTGAAGCAATTAAGTCATAGGAAGAGGGGAGGACTATTCTGGAAGAGTTCCAGAGCTCAGCTGTTGAATAGAAGAAGAGAATAACGTTTCACTCTTGGGTTGGAGTTGCACAGAGTAGGGATGGGATTGTGTTGCAAGACGGGTGCTACATGCTCTACGAAGAGGGGTGATAGCGGTAGAATAGCGAGAGATATGCGACATTGCGGCGAAGAGAGAGAGACTGCAGATAATTGGTGAGTAGACGTGAGTTAATGGGACGGAAGGCTTTCTTTTCTACTTTGTCTAGAAGTGCCGTGTGAGAGGATCCTCCCCACACGTGTGAACAATATTCAATACATGGACGCACTGTGCTCCTGTACAGAGCAAGAAGTTGCGCAAGGGTAAAGAACCCCCGGAGGCGGTTGAGCACACCCAGCTTCTGGGAAGCTGTTTTATGGTAATATGATCTTTCCAAAGAGAGATTAGAAGAAAAAGAGACACCGAGAATATTAAGAGACGATGAAGGATTAATTTGTATGTTGTTGAAGAGTTGGTCATAGTTTTCTGGAAGGGGGTGATGAGTAGACAGATGGAGAAATTGAGTTTTGGAAGCATTGAAAGTAACAAGGTTTTCTCTGCCCCAATTAGAGATAGTAGAGAGATCAGAAGATAGGTGTTTTATGGCCTCCTTACATGAGTTTTGGAGTACTGCTGTGAATGATGTGGAGGAAGGCTAGTTGAATACTGTAATGTAGAGTAAACTATAAATAATACATAAATACATAAAATACCATCACAACCTACCCTTCCATATCACCACTATCACTATCACCATAATTTCCCCAGGGATGCAATACCCCGGGATTACTTTGTCTCTGAGCATATTATTGGGAAGACACGACTCTTATCTGCCTCCCTATCTGTCCCACGTCGAGATGGATGCATGACGCTCAGGTGTTTGTATTACTACTGTACATCAATAACCTCAACAGTTTAATCACCATCACCACCACAAAATTACCAAAGTCATTACCATTATACAAAACTCCACTGACACCACCATAATCTTCAGTACCTGGGCGGATACAAACAACCTACCCTCCCTCATCACCATCACCACAACTTTCCCAGTGATGCAATACCCAAGGACCTCTTCGTCTGTCACTGAACATATTATTGGCACCAGTTATATCTGCCTGCCTGTCTGTCCCGCGCCATAAAGGTTGCAGGATTTGATTTTGTTTACTCCAGTATAACGATTATCTCTACTTGCTCACCACCACCACTAATTGACCCTACCAAGAATTGTTGGAGTTGCCGCCTGAGACACGTTGTTTTGTACTGTAAGCGACCTGGGCCCTTTAAATGTCGATATCCAGTAGTTCTCCACCCTCCCTCTCCATCCATAATTCTTAATTATAAGCTACATTTCGTACTTTCTATAGCCGACACATATTACAGTTTACAGTCATTGCATATTGATGCTAATTATATTTTAAATAAAGTCACCCATAATATGATATAACTTATATATTTATATTTATATGGAAGAAGGTATTTTCACGTTTTCTATGTAGTTAATTATCCATATAATTTTGCTTTTAGTCATTTCTTGCAACATATGGACATTCCCACGACTACCATATTATATAAGCACTTAGTATAGTCATCTAGTATATAGTAAAAACACGCAGAATCGTAAGAAATCGTGATAAACTTTGTATAGCCTAGGTATCGAGTCTTGTTGATGTCGACAGTCGTAGTTCTGGCACTACTTCGGAATCGTCCACCAGAGGTCTTAGGTGAATTCTTGGTAGGGTCAATTCTATAATCAATGACACCAACAGAATCCACAGCACCAGCATTATCACAAAATTCCCCATCAATATAATATGTTCGAACATCACCACCATTATAACCATCACCACCTCTATAACCACAACCGTAATCCACCACAATCTCCCAACAAAAACCAAAATCACAACAACCTATCCTCCTTTATCATCATCATCACTATCACCACAACTTCCCTGTTAATCGTCTGTCAGTAAACATAGTATTGGCAAGGCACCAGCCATGTCTGTCTGTCTGCCTGTCTAGATCTCGTGACGGTGACATTACAGTCATGTGTTTTATTACTACTGTAAAGTCATGATCACCACTAAGGTTACGCCCACTTGAGTCATGGAATCTTTAAAATCAAGTTACGAAACACTTTGGATAAAATAAACTAGTGTTCTCTCACACTCTCGCTCTTTCATTGCATACCTCACTATATATAATCTCCTACGACTCTTTTGTATGATACTTATATTATCATGCTGTAGGCTACAGATGCCAATACTCGAATTTGAGACAAGTGGTGTGAATTAGAGATCCTATGGATATATAGAGACTGGCTAACCGATATTTTGTGCCCTACGGAGGCATGTAACATATATGAACCCCTTTATTATGCCTTTATACTGAATAACAAATCCACACAATATCCTAAAATATATTGTGAGTGTTGCAGAAGAATCAATCATATATATAATATATAGGCTAATGATTTACCAAAGTATGCAAGATCAATGAATTAAAGTTGAAATTGCTCACTCAGAATAACTAGTACCGGTATGTTTCTATGAAATATGACATGTATTTGCAATATATAGTGTGTCAGATTGGTATTTTAATAAAACAAATAATCTAATGCTATGTCGGACAGGTTGGGAGAGAGGTATCCTTACCAGGATTGGAACCCACTCACCCCAGGTATATTTGGGAGATGTGGGCACCGTAACCATTCGGCTATGAGCGGAGGCCATTTAATTCATGTTTTAGCTCTCTACATTATTTTGAAGTTACCCCTATAAAGTATATTTTATATAAAACAACTAGCAGGGGTACCCGGCGTTGCCCGGGTAATCACCATAATCACCATCACTACTACCACCACTACTACTACCATAATCACCATCATCAATCACTACTACCACAATAATCACCGGCCTCTGTGCCTCATTAAACGGTGACCTGATTTCGGCCGCTAAATGACCTCCGATTTTGGATCTGACCTCATCGGTACCCCCATTTTGGGGAGCTGCGAACAACTTTCGTTAATACACCTTTTCGATCGGAGGCCTCCTTCTGCCCCAAACGGCAATGTTTTCGCATTTTTTTCGCTCCCGTATACTACATAAGTTCTGCCGAAAATTTTATTAAACAAAAGTGTCTCTGATTTTCACTAAACTCGCCTAAAACCATCTCCAAAGCCTGGGCTTTCCAACGGTGCCCCACACTCCCACCTGGCACCAAAACTGTGGGAGGAGTTTAGTAACAAAGGTCGGGTAACTCGTCGGGTAACTGACAAACATTGACCTTTATTTATTAAGATATAATATAAAATTAACCTATTTGATAGGAGACTGGATCATTTATATTCATATTATACTATAATGTTGTAAGTACTATATTTTTCCGCTTTCCTATAGTCTTTTATTAGTCTAATTATTAGACTAATAAAAGACTATATGTTTGGGTATTATATTAGACTAATATAATACCCAAACATACAGTATAATAAGTAGCTAATTACAACTAAAGTTAAGATTAAGTAAAATGTGTAATATTGAAGTATAGAAAAAAGTTACTGTCACCAGGACACAAAATTATATCCAAAATCTGCCAGCCAATCAGAGCCTTGCTCCTGAAACAAATGGCCAGTCTCTTACTTACAATAGGATCTTTAGTGTGAATGAGTGACTGAGTGTAATGCATTCACAGGTTTATATACTTTAAAAGTTACTTTATGAATATACACTTTTGTAATACTGATGTTTGAAGTGATTAACATCTTCTACTGGCATTAACACTCTGCAGAAACCTCCACAGCGCTTGTTCCAGGTTCATGTCTCGGCAACTGTACATCAATTGTCCCAACACTTCACATGACATACCTCATTTGTCACTCTTCACGCCACCCAGTAATACAATATATTACTCAACTTTATTATTACTGAATATCAAGTACCTCGATATATTCCTCACATACCTCACCCTAGATAACAGAGATCAAGAACCTCGACATATTGGTGTTACTGGTATTATTAGTCACCATTTTTTAAAGTAAAATAAAGTAAATTTACTGCCAAAAAAGTTAATACACGTAAAGTTCTTATAGTGTTACTTAGTCTGACCTAGTCTGCTCAGATTCTGCTGAACCAAGGCTCCTGAAGAGACATAAGAATATTCAAATTTGGACGAAAAACAAACACGGCAATTCAAAGAAAATATTAAATGTGAGTGTATATATACACAGATCGGATTTCAAAATTGATGTTAACGAAATAGATCTAGTTGCTTCATACAAAAAAACAAAATTAAACAAAAAAACAGAAAAGCAGTATGCGGTAGGCAGTGAACTCCTTTATACTTTAAATCCCATATCGAATTTAATAAGCCATGTATATATATATATATATATATATATATATATATATATATATATATATATATATATATATATATATGTCAGAAATCTCCACACACAACTTTATATTTAACGTATATACAGGATATCGTTGACCGCATCATTCCCGAACAAACTGTCGAAAAAGAATAAAATGTTTAACTGAACCAAAGCTGCTATAAGTTATCTCGAATGGGACCTTCTGCATGTGTCTTCTATGCCAGATTAGCTAAACAAATATCGGAGAAAAAGCGCCAGCATAGAAGCCAAGTCATAACTTGGCGAGATGCCGGCTCTCGTTCTCTCTTCTCAGGTCTGCACTCCTATGTCTCAGGGGTACAAGGTCCTCCCCGCTACAGAGGAGTACAAAGGAGTACAAAGGAAATCAAGCAACAACAGGTCTAGTGACCCATCTAGGCTGCTTGGCCTCCAAAACACTGAGGATCAAGTGTCCAAACAGTGGTTTAGAGTGGGTAAGGGAACATTGGAAAGGGAACTACTGCCCTGGAACTAATGTCCGTGGCAGGACTAGGAAGTTAGTAGGGGACATATGGGTTAGTAACTGAGGGGAGGATAAAATAAAGTTATTCATTTACAAACGCAGTCAGTCGCTGGTTTGATGCGAGATATTTGTCTAGGAGTTTAAATGAATCAACGGTGCTGCAGTCTATAACGTCTCGGGGAAGCCCATTCCACAAGTTGACAACTCGATTGAAGAAGAAATTCTTAGATTCGTGTGAGTTGTTGTTGTTGTTGTTCCCTAAGCTGCCTGGCCGAACAGCCCCGAGTTCCTGAGAAAGGCCATGGCCACGATCGGGCTTTCCCACAGAGCTCTCATTGAGTGTAGATTGTGTTGTTGGCGTAAGTGGTTGTGTGAAATGCAGTCTTCTATGATGTGTTTAATGGTATATGGTGCTGTGTTACATCCCGGGCAGGCGTCGACAACGGAGTCATCCAGTCTCTTCTGATAGCTCAGGAGAGCTGGATGGTGTCCGCATCTCAGCCTGGCCAGGTGGACTCTGTCCTCGCGAGGGAGGGAGGATTCGGAAGGATGGATTTCGGGAGGTCGTGCATGCAGCTGCGTGTTGTCTGTGAGTGAGTGGATGGATCGGTGAGAGATATGAGTATGGATGTGCTTCTGGAAGTTGGTTCGGGGTGGGCAGGGAGGGAGAGAGGACAATAATTGTGTGTGATACCGTGTGCTGGGTGTTGTTTTGATATTTCTTGGTGTCTGTGGGTGTGTTGCCATGTAGTTTAGTGGGTGGTCTTGGTTCGTGGAGGCTGCTGCCAGGAATTGAGTGCCTCTCATGTCCAGATGGTCTTTGACTTTGAGGATTTTGGTTTCTTGATGTAGGTGATCTGTGGGTGCAGTAGCTGTGCAGCCTGTAATGATCTTCAGGGCTTTGTTTTGAATAGTCTGTAAGGTCTTATGATGTGTTTCAGCTAGGTTAGAAGCCCAGGCTGGGCTTGCGTATTCCATCACTGATCTTATGTATTGTTTATATACTGTGGTGGTAGTTTCTTTGTTGTGTCCAAATTTTGTGTGAGCAAGTGACCTGAGGGCATTAAGTCTGGGTGTCAGTTTCTTTTTAATGTTTGTGGTGTGCTGTTTGAATGTCATATGAGTATCATATGTTACTCCTAGGATTTTGGGTGTGTGTCTATGTGTTAGGGGTGTGTTGTTTATGGTGAGTTGAGGGATGTATTCGTGTTCTCCTGTCCAACTTGTGAGCAGGGTTGCGGTGGATTTGGCTGGGGCTAGATTAAGTCTGTTTGTAGTGCACCAGCCATGTAGTGTGTTGAGATAGGGTTGAAGGAGATCTGTTGCTCTTTTTGGGTCATGGTGTGTGCATGTGAGTGTTATGTCATCTGCATAGGAGGCTAAGTTTATTTGGGGCGTATTGGGTGTAGTTATATCGTGCATGTACAGATTGAAGAGTGCGGGCGATAGGACGGATCCTTGTGGGACTCCGTTTGGAAAGTTTCTGATTTTAGATGATTGACCGGCAAAACATACGTGTGCACATCTGCCTGCTAGGAAGTTGGCCAGCCACCTTTTTGTGTTGTTGTGCATGTTTGTGTTGTAGATTTTGTTTGTTAGGTTGTGGCGGGGGATGGCATCGAAGGCTTTACTAATGTCGAGTGTGGCTAATAGTGATCTGTGTGGTGGTCTAGCTGAATTGTTGCCGTCGAAAGCTCTTTGTGTAAGGTCTGTGAGAAGAGTGTTTGTGGAGTGCAGTGGCCTAAAGCCATGTTGTGTTGGAGCTAGGGGTAGGTCAGGTGTAATTAGTTGTAATACTAGGCATTCCATGACTTTGGAGGGGGAACAAAGGAGTGTGATGGGGCGGTGCAAGGAGGATACCGTGGGGTCTTTGTTGGGTTTGGGGAATGTGATGATGATGCCATGCTTCCAAATGTCTGGTATTGTGTTGTGTGAATAGCTGTAATTTGATATGTTAGTGAGTGCTTGTATGCCTTGTGGTCCCAGGTGTCTGAGGTGTATGTTGCTTATGTTGTCTAGGCCACAGGCGGGTGAGTGCTTGAGATTGTTGATGATATGCTTTGTCTGGTGATTGGTGAAGGGTGTATGGTCAGGGTCTGTGGGGAATTGTCTCTTACGTCGGATGACACGTCGGTCGTCTTTGTGAGGTTTTAGGTGGCTGACATGTGAGAAGTGATTGATGAGAGTGTTTGCTTGTTGTTTACATGAAGGAGTAGAGTCTGTTGTTGTGATTGCAGCATGTGATTGTGTTGTGTTGCTGTTGGAAAGTGTGATACTGTTTAGTGTTTTGTAGAGTTTTTTGGGGTTTGTTTTGTGATCAAGTGTTTGTAGGAAGTTATTCCAATTTAGTTTTTGTTGTTCTTGTATTTTGTTGTTAGTTTGGGTGTTGAGTGCTTGAATTTGTTGTGTGATGTCTTGTGTGTGGGGTGCTGGGGAGTGTTTCAGTGTGTCGCGTTGTCTGATGAGGTTTTGAATTTCTGGTGTGAAGTTGGGGTTGTGTCTTTTTCTGTTACCTCTTGGAATGTGTTTCTTGTCAGCGTTTTGGATAGTTTTATTGAGTATGTGTACAGCATTGTTGATGTTAGTGATGGGTGTACTGTTTAGAGTTGTGAAGTGTTGTCCTGTCTCATTTGTGAATGCTTCCCAGTTAGCTCTTTTATAATTGGTGTATGTGTGTTTGTGGCTAGCTGAGGTGAGTCTGGTTTTGGTGGTGATAATGATCGGGAGGTGGTCAGAGCCTAAGGTTCTGACCACCCTCCAGGATGTTGTGGGGGCGAGTTCTGGGGAGCAAAAGGTGATGTCTGGAGATGATGGGTTATAGAGGGCTTGGTGAGGAATATGGGTATGTTGATGGATGTCGTTAAGGATGATGAGGTTATCGGTTTGGTTTTGTAGTACCAGCCCTCTGTCTGTGTCGGGGTTGTCGACAAACCAGGCCGACGTCTTGGCGTTGAAGTCACCACCCAGGATGATGTGTGGGGTGTGTGGGGTGTTTGTGATGTGTTGTAAGTGTGGTCTGTATTCATTTGGTACTGTAGGGGATGTTTGGGGAGGGATGTATGTGTTTATGATGGTTATGTTGGATTTGTTGCCAGTGCGTATTTTAATTGACTGTATTTCTGTTGTGTTATCATTTGGGGGGAGGAGGGATTTGGTTTGTACACTGATTACTATGCATGATATTTCGTGCGAGTTAAAAGATTTACCAATAATTTTGCAACCGTTTCCCCGCGTGTAATTAGATTGGTCGATAGTGAAGTACTTACTACAGTTCATATTGTCGATGCCTTTGATGATTTTGAACACTTGAATTAAGTCACCTCTTAATCTGCGTTGGGTTAAAGAAAATAGATTTAATTCTCTAAGACGCTCTTCGTATGGTTTGTTCTTTAGGCTAGGTATCATTTTGGTAACTCTACGTTGAACTCGTTCTAGCTTGTTTATGTCTTTTTGGTAATAATTTGGAGGACAAGAGTGAGAGACTTGGACTTTGAAATGGTCGTGGCGGAGGGCCGAATTGGGGAACAACTAGGTTGATTGTAGGGAGGTGCTGGTACAATAAGATAAACTATAATGTAACTAGAATACATAGATTGTACACCACTTTGTAACGGTCACCTTAATAAAAAAACAAAAAACAAAAAAAAACAATCTCGCTAGTTTAATATGAAATTCCGAGTTTTAGAAATGTTAGAGAACACTGTGTGTACCATGTCTTAATACTAATGGAGATATTAAATTCATTAACATATTAAAGAAACTTCATGTAAAACTATAATTATAGCATACAATTATATTTCTCAGACATAAAACAAACCTATTCATTTATACAGACACATCGTACAGTCACTCAGAAGTACGTATAGGTTCTTACAATGCTATATTGTAAGAATACCCGGTACATACATTTGGGACATTTATTGATTTATGATCTTAATTTTAAAAATAGCAAATAACAAGTGACTTAGCATTTCACCCAATACAGTCAGAATTGAAGGTTCATAATATAAGTTAAGAAACAAAGAAAATACCCGCACTCTCATGGCCAACCACACACACGTGACACTCGAATATGTCCATACCAATAATAAACATTCGGCAACTCTTGTTTGGCCATTGAATGTAAGTTCTACACGAATACAAATAAAATATAACCCCGTTGATTGATAATTGATGGCGTCCAAAGAAAAAACAAAACAAAACAACCTGGCTGCCCTCTCTTACAAAAGGACCTTTACCTCACTCTTCATCTCCCCAAAACCAAAAAGGTTGCATGACTGTCATGTTGACTATTGACCTATCTATCTATTGCCGGACGCCTTGCTCCCTTTTATGAGGGTGGCTGTACATAAAATCCCCCAAAGCGGACCTGTTCCCCGTGAGAATGACATCCCGTGCAAGTTTATTCAAGGACTTACATGATTGACCACTCAACTTTGGGTCCGTCTACTTTCGAGGCCTTCTATGTATCTTTTTAGCACTATTTTTTCCACAGTGGTAGGTGGCTAGTCCATCCACCAACCTGCTTCACCCTTAGGTGAGCAGTAATGTGTATAAGGTTTACTCCCCTAGATGACCAAAGGAAACGCGTCCCATCCACCAGAATTTTTAAGAGGTTGTCTCCCCTATGTGTCATGTTGACACTCTCATCATATTCCATACCATTCCCAACACCATTCTTTGACCGCAGATATATACAGTATAAATGTACATGAATTCGGGGCCACTTCGAAATTTTATGTGCGAAAGGAAAACATGATTAATTTGTTATTAAGTAGTTAATGCAGATGATCAATTCCTTGTTTTAAAAATAATATTGTATAAAAAGTCAACCACTTTAATTTTAAACCCGCATATAAAATCACAGAATGGCTCTAAATTCATGTGATCAACTGCACGGTAAACAGAGTAACACTAAACATTATGTACCGGTACTTCTATTTACGAGAAGTATCCGTACTTTACGATATTTAGTTTATAACCGTTACACATTATAATTATAGTATGTGTCAAGTTGAATTATTTAAAGTCGCTTCACTACAGGTTTCATCACTCATATCACTAATCAATTTTTTTTTCAATCTGGCGTACTAAACACTCGCTTTAACTTCAAAATACATCACCACTTACAGATCACAACTTGTCCCAGTCACTATTAACAACTCGCCTCATAATCCATATGTATTACATTTATTTCATAGCTAATACCTAGTAACGCACTACCTCACTATCACTAGTTGATACTTAGAATTCCCAATCAGATCAGAACTCACCTATGTTCTTAAAATATCTCAAGAACAAGCCAATTAATTTTGACAAACCAAGTCTGTAACTGTATATGTTTAAGCCTACAGCTCCGGAACACGATGACAACCCTTCTAAGGTATCACAACTCACTTCATATACCATTGCTGCTCCTTTATCTTACTTAGTTAAACTTTCCTTCAAAATCAGAATTTTTCCCTCCAAATTAAATTTATGGAAATTATTCCCTTTTTCAAAAGTGGTGACGTGAAAGAGACAAGTAACTAAAATTCCAAATTAATCTTACCAATGATTATTTAAATACATGAAAAATATATAGCATGTCACTTTAATAATTGCCACTAAATACAAAACAAACAAATATTGGAATATTAATATGACTTCAGACAGAAGAGATCAACAGAGAGAGCCCTTCGGCCCCTTCCACAATTCAACATTTCACATATAATAAGTATATGAATCTGAACGAAAGATATCAAGTAGCAGGAGCATGTCTAGATCTCCTTAAGGCATTCCATTCGTTACAGAAGATCACACTATATTTTACGAAATATATTATGCCACTTAATACTTGAATTAGAAGATTACTAATGATTATTTTCTAGTTATATAACAAATAGACCATATTTTACTACTATAACAAATATTCTACATTTGGTGATACATAGTATATCAAAGAGTTATTCAAGAATCTAGTATGGGTCCAATCTTATAATTAAATAATACAAATAGTGACTGAAAGCCATAAATGCAAATATTTTTTCTTGACGATACAATCCTCTATTTTTTCTGCAAACAACTTAAAATGGTTTGCATAATATTACACAGAACTTAAAATCTACCTGTATCCCCGGAAGGGAGAAACTTTTGACTTGGAAGAGTGCAGAATATACTCCAATGGATGGAGGTGTTCATTATGCGCAATGCTTCATGTTGTTATCGTAATTGTTATTGTTGGTGGTGGCATAGATCATGCATTACAAGGCTCCCTAGTTTTTGTTATTTGTCGCTTCTTCTTCTTTCAACCCAGTTAGGGCAATACCATTCGCCAGATTCTTTCACCGTCTGGTTCGGTTAAGTAATGTTGATTATTGTTGTTATTATCCATGTCCATATGGGAAAGAAAGTGAATACCGGTATCAGCCACCATTTTTGTTTTCTCCAATAGCGCTCGTACTCACACCCTGATCATCCTCGAACAATTTAAATTCGATACATTTCGAATTTTAAGTGGTTACATATCCCCCTGCCCCCTTTAGGGAAAATTGCCTGTTGTTTTAATACTTGCTGTATTGCCATACTCTGAGCTCTGACTGCTTTTCGAAGCAAACATTGTTATATGCATTAAGCCTATGGTAAAGCTCATCAAACGCAATAGTTTGCAGGTCATGTCACAGTAGCCTCGCCAACTTTGGTTGTATAACTAAAAATATACAAGTCCTGTATATACAGATATTGTAATCTCACTGTTGCAACCATTTGTTTCACATTACATATATAGAGTACAGTATATTCAAATTAATTTCCATCACTTATGATCAAGAATGGATTATGTTGAGAACAAAAAAATCTAGAGTTTAAATCCCCTCCTAGGAGCCTATTCTCCATCAGGTTTTTCAAGTATTATCTATCCGGGCTGCTTTGCATAGAAAATATACATCTTAATATACATTAGGGATAAGGAAAAGACGAATTCAAGGGCCTTGGTTATCATAACTTTCCCTCACTCTCACTGAAAGTCACTCCACATCATCTTTACCCATCTCATCTATCTCATCATTCATCATCACTCGAACCATTAGCCTATGCAACATCACTATCATCATTCATTATTACTCCTTACTACTTACTCACTGTCACTCACTCTCCCTTTACACTTTCACCAGTCTCATCACTCGTATTGTTACCTTCACAAACTGACCATCTCATTATCTATTATCAATCTATCCATCATGCATCACCATTTCCATTAACTTTTCTGGCTATTAGTAGACGAATTGTTCAGATTAGGAAGAAATTGTGGGAGTCAAGAGAGTAAATTGAGATAGACTTTACCTCTTTGATTCTGCGAAGGCCTTCTAAAACTGAATACTCTTGTCTAATGTTAGCCAGAAAAAAAGTTAAATTACGTCGTCGAATGCTGAAAGGGTTAATAATCATTGTTCCTCTCTATAGGTAGCGCCAAGTAACTTTACAATAATCTTGACCCTTTACCTTCTTATAACTCGAAATGACTGAAAGCAATCGGGCTGACGTTTCTATCATTTGGTAATGGTGGGGTCACACATTCACGTATATTGCTCCCATCAGCTCCCGTCCAGCGTAATCGCCAATTTATGTAAAGACGCGAGTAGTTCCTGCCGTGAACGTCCGTTCTTACCACGACTATTGCACTTCCCAACAGACGTACCGTAACGGGGCCAGTGTTACGTCAGACGTAATGGAGTCGCATTGAACTACGTACGTGTTTGCGACGTGCGTAAGCATAGCCCCGCATAGCCCCGTTCGACCGCATGGGCTGCCCGATTTGCGGGAACACACAGGCCACGCCCATGCCACGTCCCCACAAGACCGGCGTAGCTGAGGCCGCACGTCTTGGGATTTGTTAGGTTGTACCTGGACCGGTTCCGGCCAATCGTAGGCACATCCCGTCTGACCATGTCAACCACGTCTGTCGGGGTTTCAATCTGGGAAGTACAAAAGGGCAGGACTGGCCACACCTTTCCCATTCCCACTCATTCCTCTGCACCATGAACAACATCACGGAATTCATCCTGGAGGAGTTCAAATTTGTGAACTCCTTAATCAAACCGGAGATTAGGCATAACACGCGGCTCCGTCAGGATAATGTTGGTGCTCTTCCGGCGCCGTTTTATTGGTACTGTTGGCTGTTCCTGTCCCTGTCCCTGTTCAACGTCGTCGGGGTTTTCCTCACTTTCATCCACGTCCAACACCTCTCCATCATCGTCGGGTATATTCATCAACACTTCACTGTCAGAGGGGTTAATCGGCGAGGTTCCAGACGACGAGGGGACAGCCGGTGAGGTTGCAGAGTTCGAGGGGAGAGCCGGTGAGGTTGCAGAGTTCGAGGGGCCAGGCGGTGAGGTTGCAGAGTTCGAGGGGACAGGCGAGGTTGCAGGCGTCAAGGGGACAGGCGGTGATGAGGTTGCAGGCGTCAAGGGGACAGGCGGTGAGGTTGCAGACGTCTTCTTCACGCTTCTCTTGGTAGCCTTGGTAGCCATGGTGACAGGGCAGGGCAGGGCAGCGTGCAGAGGGTGGCAGGCAGGGTGGCAGAGTAGCAGGGATGGTGGTGGTCGTCGTGGTGTGGATATTTACAGCCAGTTTGCTCAAGGCCCTTTTGAGCTACAGAGAGATCAGGGATCAAGATTATTATAAAGTTCGTTGGCGCTACCTATACCCACTCACCATCCCTACCCTCCCTCTCATCTTCATTCCCCACTGTCACAATTCATTCTCACTCTCAACTTACACCTTCACCAATTGACCACTTGCGAATTTAAGGCTATAAGGAAGTTGGAGCCGTGAACATCGATATTAAACATAAATGCAAATGTACGTTTCTGATGGATAAATGGTATATTGAAATGAGTTTTATGTATTCATATATGTACTACGACCATATTTTAGCTGTACATTTTGTTAAATATCATTGTCTACAGCTCCAACTTCTTTATAGAACGAAACTCGTAAGTCAGCAATTGGATCACTTGTCACACACACTGTCACTATCACTCAGCAATACTCTAACTTCACATCATGCATCAACACTAAAGTATCACTCACACCACTGAACCTCACTCTCACTACTCAACCTCACTCTCACCACTGAACCTCACTCTCACTACTCAACCTCACTCACACCACTGAACCTCACTCTCACTACTCAACCTCACTCACACCACTGAACCTCACTCTCACTACTCAACCTCACTCTCACCACTGAACCTCACTCTCACTACTCAACCTCACTCACACCACTGAACCTCACTCTCACTACTCAACCTCACTCTCACCACTGAACCTCACTCTCACTACTCAACCTCACTCTCACCTTACAGCATCACAATCCTCATCATTTACTTACAGGGGAGGTAGGTGCTTTTTCTCCCTCGTGTTTAGTCCCATTAGCTTTGAGATTTTAAGACGTTCGTTCCATTAGTTTGGCGATTTTAAGACTTTTCGACCCATTTCGTTGTCAATATAAACACCTTTCGTGCCACTTAGCTGTCGATTATTTCCTGGCAAACGAAAGCGATCCTGTAGAGGCACATTTGAATACCGACAAAATTACAAAGTTATCTTGAAGCGGGGTCTAGGTGGTTATTTTGTTTATTTTTTGTCAAGCTTGATGAAGGTCTAGCGAGGTTACTATAAAACATAAAAATACATATAAAAATACACAGACCAACAAATAATCACTACCCCTTAAGCTGTCATCTTCACTGTCCCACCATCTCCCTCACCACTCACTGTTTCTCACCCTCACACTCACCCCCTCACATTACAACCTCACAATCCTCATCATTTAATTAAGGGAGCCCACCTCGCTTTTTTTATCTTTTTCTCCCTCCCTCTTTGGCTTGTATCCATTCGGCCCAATTCAGCCTACTGATTTAAGACTTCTACCCCCATCCAGGTGTCAAAATTTTCCTGGCGAGCGGTAGTAAGCCAGCATATATATATATTTGTTTTGATAGCAAGTTAAATTTTTACATTTTTTGATAGGAAAATGTCCCCGGCGAAGACAGATTTCACCATACAATGCTGGCTCGCTTTCGCTCGCCAGGAAAAAATCGACACCTGGATGGGGATAAGTCTTAAAATAGTTGGCTGAATGGGACCGAATGGATACAAGCCAGGGAAAGAGAGAAAATGAAATAAAGATACAAAAAAGCCGGTGACCCCCCCTTAAGCTATCTCCTTCACTAACCGTTCATATCATCCTCATCACTCTCAACATCACTTATCAAAGTCACTATCACTCCTTACTCACCATCACATTAAAATGTAAAACTTGCAAACAAAGTCAAACCAAAACTGGGACAAAGACAATATAAAGTCAAAACAACATATCAAAATCGCTATGTGGAAACAACGCTTACTAAAATAAAAAATTATGAAATGAAAGAACACAATCCACCACATAGGGTGTACATTACTACATGAGCAAGTTAATCTGGTTCCCAAGCAAACTAATCGCACACATAACAACGCACTATCGTCACGTTCAGGGAATTAGTCAATTTGGGAAGTCCGGGACGTTCTGGCAAATATTACTAAACTCTGCATGAATAAAAGAAACTACAATTAGTGTTAAAATGTTAATTTAAAATCAAATTTGCAACTTGACAAGACATTAACAATAGTACAAAATAAATATATTGATAAGATATATAATATTACAAAAAAAAAAATATATATATAGCACTCACTAACGATAGTGCTATCGGGTAGGTACCTGTAAGCATAGCATGCCTCAAGTGACCCCTATCAATAACTACCCTACAAATAACCTACATTTATCGTACTAAGGAAACTAAGGAAATCGCAAAAGCAAGCAATTGATACTATCGACAATGAATACATATAATATAAAGACAAATAATTGCAAAATATGAAGAAGTGACAACAGATTTAAACAAAGAGTACTCTTTTAACAAGAACAATTAATTTAAAAAAATAATCAATATTAATATTAATATTAGAAAAAGAAAAAGATAAACAATAAATATAGACAAAAAGTAAGCAGAGGTTATACAAGAAACTTCAAGTTAAAAATGCTTGATTAAAATTATTGGTCAAATTTTAGAATAGTTACAATAATTGACTCTAAAAAGATTAAATTTATGTAACAATTTACTTGCCTCAAAACAAAGACAAAAAAATAGAAAAAACATAGAAAACAACATAGGAAAAAACCCAGAAAAAGAGAAGAAAAAAACACGCACTCATTCTCACCCCTCTCTCCTTTTCACCACCACCCATTTCCACTTTTTTTTAAGGTGACAGTTACAAAGTGGTGTACAATCTATCTTATTCTAGTTACATTGTAGTTTATCTTATTGTACCAGTACCTCCCTACAATCAACCTAGTTGTTCCCCAATTCGTCCCTCCGCCACGACCATTTCAAAGTCCAAGTCTCTCACTCTTGTCCTCTGTAGCGGGGAGGACCTTGTACCCCTGAGACATAGGAGTGCAGACCTGAGAAGAGAGAAAGAGAGCCGGCATCTCATCCAAGTTATGACTTGGCTTCTATGCTGGCGCTTTTTCTCCGATATTTGTTCAGCTAATCTGGCATAGAAGACACTTGCAGAAGGTCCCATACCTCCCGACGATGAGAAGACCAGAGGAGTAAAGCTTCCTTGATCCCTGTTCAAAATTCTTTCTTCATAAGCGCGTTTTTTCTCACTTTCGTTTCTCAAGTATGCCGCCTTGTGTCCTCGCTCACGATATGTTTGTGCTCTTGGGTTGAAGATTCTGATGTCGAAAAAAGCCCGTTGTCCCCTCGTCCAAAAACCTCGAGCACTTACGTCCACTCTTGCTTCATTTGAAGTATTTGCAGTATTGTGGGCCAAGCGCTGTCCGTCCATAGGGAGAAGTTCCGGTTCGATTCTGACATCATGGCACACCTCGTCCAGCATTTGTGCAGTGATGACCACCCATCTCCACACTCACTCACACTGCCACCCCCTCATCACATCGTTCATCATCACTTATATCACTCATTACTCGCATCACTCAACATCAGCCCCATCACTTATTCACACTCATATTCTCCAATCCCTCATCACATCGTTCATCATCACTTATATCACTCATTACTCACCACTCCCACCAGCTCCATCACTCATGCACACTCATCTTCTCCAATCCCTCATCATATCGTTTATCATCACTTATATCACTCAACACTCACATCACTCAACATCAGCCATATCACTCATGCACACTCATATTCTCCAATCCCACATCATATCGTTCATCATCACTTATATCACTCAACACTCACATCACTCAACATCAGGCACATCACTCATTCACACTCATCTTCTCCAATCGCCCATCTCATCAGTCATCATCACGCTAACCATCACTTAAAGGGGTAGTACTACTCGCTTTTTCTGGATCTCCTTCTCCCTCGTGTTTAGCATATTAGTTTTGAGGTTTAAGACGTTCGTTCCGTTAGCTTGGCGATTTTGAGACCTTTTGCTTCATTTTTGTGTCAATATCAAGACCTTCCGTGCCCTTTAGATGTCGATTTTTGTCCTGGTGAGCAATAGCGAGCCTCTAATTTTTAGAAGGAATCGGCCTTTGGCCAGGAACTTTTTCTACCGAAAAAAGTACAAATTTATCTTGAAAGGGGGTCTAGGATTTTTTGTCTAAGCTTGATGCAGGTCTTGCGAGGAAACAAAAAATAAATTAATATAGACAAAAAAACAAGCACTATCCCCTTATTTACACTCTCTATTCACCATCACTCAATCTCACTCTCTCACAGCACTCTGACCAGTGTCACCATTCCCTCACACAGTCACTCTCACTAACCGATCATCTGACCATGCATCACCATATATTAACTCTCAACACTCAATAAAACTCACTACTTAATATCAATATCTCTCTCTCTCTCTCAACACGCTGGCCAGTCCCATCACTTAAGTCGATTATTTCATATATTTGTATTTTTAGTTTCCTCCCTAGACCTCCATCAAACTTTAAAAAAAAACATCCATTAGATCCCCCTTCTAGAATAATTTGTACATTTTTTGGTAGAAAAATTTCCCGGCCGAAGGCCAATTCTTCCAAACTTACAGGCTCACTATCGTTTGCCAGGAAAAAATCGACACCTAAATAGCACGAAAGATCTTAATATTGACAAAGAAATGGGGAAAAAGGTCATAAAATCGATAAACTAATATAGCAAACATCTTAAAATCTCAAACTAATGGGGATAAGCATGAGTAAAAAGGGGACCAGAAAAGGCGGCCCATCTCCCCTTAAACTGTTGCCTTCAGTTACCAATCATCTCATCATTCATCATCACTAACCATCACCACTCACT
>CM064521.1:24967451-25044951 GCA_032716605.1 Paralithodes platypus
AGCCAGCATTGTATGGAGAAATCCGGCTTCGCCGGAGAAATTTTTCTATCGAAAAATGTACACATTTAGCTTGCGGTCAAAAAAAAAATATATATATGTTGGCTCACTACCGCTCGCCAGGAAAATATTGACACATGGATGGGGGTAAACGTCTTAAAACAGTAGGCTGAATGGGGCCGAATAGATACAAGCCAAAAAGAGAGGGTGAGAAAGAGACAAAAAGCGAGGTGGGGCCCCTTATCGTGCAACATAATTATATGAACCAACGACGAAACCAGCCTACGTCTTTCGCTACCAACTGATTTGTCTCCGGATATTTTATTAGCTTCATTATCAAGGTCATGGAGAAGTCAAAAGGGGAGACATATTTAGCTACCTGGCGATGAATGAGTAGATAATCATTAATTCGGTGAACATAATATCTTCATGCAAAAATTCCGAGCAAACGACCTTCTAGATTGGATGGTCTAACAGTCTGCAAGCTGTTTTCTCATGTAATCAATCTGGGGAACTTTGGACGTCAGGCAACACAGCTATTAGTCAACCTAGCACAACTAACATTATTGTATTTACCACAATATACTATAACACAATTATTATTTTTTTTTCTATGTGATTGAGGGAGGCAAAAGGCAGAATTGCCTATAGCGAGTGCCTCCCCCATAGTTGAAAGAGTGACAGGGCCAAAATCAAGGGACGATCGAGCCAAAATGCCTGGACACACGGAGTTTGAAGCAATTTAAGTAATAGGAAGAGGGAAAGACTGATTCTGGGAGAGAGTTCCAGAGTTCAGCTGTTGAGTAGAAGAAAGTTTGAGAGTAAAGTTTCACTCTTGGGTTACATACATACAAATAACTGATACAAAGCTATTTATCCATCTAATCAATCTATCTTTCTATCGATCGATCAATCTATCTTCCCCTCCCTCTCGCTCTATCTACTGTATATACTGTAAATAAAGGGAATATATATATATATATATATCAATATAATAATGATCATTAGCAGCAACTAGGGCATATCAGGAACCAATCAGAGAAGAGGTGACTTACTAATAAAGAGTGGCTGCCATAGCTGATTCTAAGGAAGTAATTCATCCTCAAATACTAAAGGGGTAACCAAAAAGGTTATGGAAATATGAATGACGACAATTATGGCATACCTTATCATTCAAATGACGGGAGATGAAAGAATTTAAAGATTATCGGAAAGGTCTTTTACTAAAACTACTAACATTTTGCTAGTCAACCGAACACTCAACTTGAAAAACGTGTAATGTCATAGAATGCTGTATTGTCTTAACATTAAAAACTGTTTAGATAAATATCTTGCCCACAATCCTCTACTGCCCTTGTATATAAATGAAAAGTACTCATGGCTATACCTACATTCACCTCACAATCATCACAACTTCTTTCTACGGGTTGTGACGAGAAGACCAATTGATCACTTACAAGTTTCGGTTCACTTTTTGGGCGCTTTTTGAATATATTCATTAGTTTTCTAGTTTCCTCCCTAGACCTCCATCAAATTTAAAAAAGAAAAAAAAAAAAAAACAACATCCAGTAGATCCCCCTTCTTGATTAATTTGTAAATGTTTCGGTAGAAAAATTTCCCGGCCGAAGGCCGATTCTTCCAACATAGCAGGCTCACTATCGTTCGCCAGGGAAAAAATCGACACCTAAATAGCACGAAAGGTCTAAATATTGACGAAGAAATGGGGCGAAACGTCTTAAAATCGACTAACTAATGGGGCAAACATCTTAACATCTGAAAACTAATGGGGCTAAATATGAGGGAGAAAGTGGTCCAGAAAACCGGCCAATTATGGCCCCCTAAAGGAAGCTTAAATATAGACATAGATACTAGGTAGTATTTCCAACTAAAATAGGGTTGTAGTGATTTATTATTATTGTTAGTTTTACATATAATCAAATCCAACACACTTTATTCATCACAAACTCGCATAATAAATATATTTCTGCTAAGTGTCGACGTTTATGGCTATATCTTTCTTATAGCTTGAAATACGCAAGTGGTCAATTGTCGAGTACTAAGTTAACCCTTAACTTGTATCTCATGTATACAATATCTTGAACTTGCCCCTCAGGAAGTTAGAGGCGCTCGCTAGATTATATTATATACTATAACTATACTATACATGGTGTGTGTTTGAGAGTGTTGTGCTATCAGTGAAAGCATGGTACGTATAGTCAAGGTCAAATGTCGTGAACTGCCTCCATAAGTTATCTATAGTAGTTATAAATGAACAAAATGTCCTTGACATAAATACAAAAATTATATTCAAAGTTTGTTCAGGGTGATTCAGGAGTATTCGTGTATAAAATCCGTAGAGGGAAATTAATGTGAAAGTTTGGGAGGTAGGGCAAGGTCTTTTGTCCGTGGGTGTACACAGGCGGCACCTTCTTTGACGTGTACAGATCAACTTGCTTTCCTTGGCAGGCCAATCCTACCCTATTTATAATTTATTATACAGCTTGGGGAAAGTGGGTATAAAGTCTTGGTGGAGTGAAAACTGTTTAAAGTTTATTGACCAGTATTGTAGGTGGTGCCGATGGTACGAACGTTATGGTTATATTTACATCATTATTTTTTTCACATCGAATCATATATAGGTAAACAGTATATAGTTTCCTATATATTTTTCAAATCAGTTTACATTCACATATTGCATAAAGATTCCTTCATCAGTATTCTTGCTTGCATTTTACTGGAGGGTACTGTGGGTTGGGAAAAGCATTGTAATGCTACCGTAAGCTTTCTTGGTTTCCTCCAGATAACCTACACGCAGCCTAGTAAAGATATAATTGATGTTATTGCTTGCTTTCCTTGATAATCCTCTGTATATAGTATCTTCAGCTTTATTCGTGAAACTTAAATGAGAGAGAAGATTATAGAGGTGTAAAGGAAAACTTGCGAAATTGATGTAAAATAATAATACAAATTCAACCACGGCCATTTCGGACTCTGGTTGATTTGCTTCGTGGCCGATAAAGCCACACCATCGAAGTAGTCCAATCGGTACTGTTCGAGAAATCAGTTATATCTATGGCCATTTTGGTCTATGGCAGTTTTGTTACGCGGCCGATATAGTCCATGACCAATATGGACTGAGCCAAGTGGTCATATTAATGTGATTGGAATTGGAGGAGCAACCGTTTTGGTTCATGGCCTTTATGGTTCGTAGCCGTTTTGGTCCAATGCCTTTATGGTTCGTAGCCGTTTTGATCCATGGTACTTTATGGTTCGTAGCCGTTTTGGTCCAAGGCCTTTATGGTTCGTAGCCGTTTTGATCTATGATACTTTATGGTTCGTAGCCGTTTTGGTCAATTACCTTTATAGTTCGTAGCCATTTTGGTCCAAGGCCTTTATGGTTCGTCGCCATTCTGGTCCAAGGCCTTTATGGTTCGTAGTCATTATGGTCCAAGGCCTTCATGGTTCGTAGCCATTTTAGTCCAAGGCCTTTTATCAGATGTTGGTCAAAAGTTTATAATTTCTGTGGTGGTAGCAAACAAAGGTACTGGTGTCCTTTCATGTACATCCGTCCATTACTTATTGATTAATCCTACTTATAAACAGACTAACGGACACTGACGATCACATGGTATCCGCCTACTTATTTTGGTGGAAATAAGTTGGTAAAATAATTATAAGATGAGACAGATAAAATATGAGAAACGGAAGCCAAAACAGAACACCACCAGCGTGACAAGATACGAGAGAGCGAGAGCAAGAGCGAGAGCGAGAGCGAGAGAGAGAGGGCGAGAGAGAGAGAGAGAGAGAGAGAGAGAGAGAGAGAGAGAGAGAGAGAGAGAGAGAGAGAGAAAATGAAAGTGAGTATGTGTGTATATACTGTATATGTGTGTGTGTGTGTGTGTGTGTGTGTGTGTGTGTGTGTGTGTGAGTGAGAGTGTGTGTGAGAGTGAGGAGTATGAATGTGTGTGTGTTTATGGAAGTGAGTTAAGATCAAGATAAAGCAACTCCCGAACAGACCTGTCGGAATGGCATGGCATGTGATACCCAAGCAAGCAAGGAGTCACCCCCAACGCGCCCCTGTCGACCTTGCCCTGGCCAGTCTCTTTAGCAGCTAAATCAGGAAAACCCTCAGGCAGCTCCAGTTAAGCCTGGACACCTTTTTCTCCTGCTAAAATTCACTTCATCCAACTAATTCTTGTCCTATCCCCACTTCCCCCTAACCCCCTGTCACTACTCAATTTGACTTGACTGATAAAGCAACCTTGACCTTGAGGTCCATACCAAGTCACTGTTTGTTCTCCTTTTTTGCTCTTTATGTAAAACAAGAAGGTTTTGTAAGATTGCGCTAGTTAAAGAACCCATACATCAACATTACAGCCTTTATATTATTATGTTCTCTCCACCAACCAACTTTACTCTTAAACTCGATTAATGAAATTAACAAACACATGTGGCAGTCCGGGGATTCGAATATATCATCAGCTGGACCATAGAAATTATAATTGTCCACATATAGGTCCCTTCTACAATTTACCACAGCCATTTCACAATCAATTATATAAGTCTGATCAATTACTATACAGTACTTCCTATAAACTATATAGACCTGCCTATTGTTCTCTATCGCAAGTAAGTCTGTTTTCCTTACGTATGGCTAAGCCTCTCCAACTCAAGGTTGCTATCACTCCATCATCTTTCATCATCTCCTACTGTAGCCTGTAGGTCTAGTCCTTCTCTTTGTTATCCTCATATTTTCATGTTCAATAATCTTTACTAATCATTCATTCATTCATTTGTGTGTACTTACCACTTAAAAACACCCCCTCACCTCCCCCCTCCATCTCTCTCTTATACTCTCTCTCTCTCTCTCTCTCTCTCTATATATATATATATATATATATATCAAATACACGTGAGCTAATAACTGTTTAAATACTCCCAGCCGGGATCGAACCTCCTACATTCAGAACGAGTGTCCAAACTATTAATCCACTACACCACAGCGTGATAAAGTAATCTTAAACTTTTCCTATATATATTCAGGAGAAGGGAAATCCTACTTGGAGAATGTATTTCAATTAATGCACAAATCGCAGGATCCATATTCCAGGATACCATACAGGGATATTTACAAGATTACCCACACAACTCGGGTTATAGAGATTTCCTTATAATTCTCGCCCAACCAAACACAAGAATCAAATATCAAGTATATCTCACAAATACACGTGCGCTAATAATTGTTTAAATACTTGCAGCCGGGATCGAACCTCCGACATTCAGAACGAGTGCCCAAGCTTAGGTGAGGGCTGGTCCTATCCAGAGTGAGGTTTGGCATCCTCTACCCATCCTTAGCCGTTTCTATCTTTCTCTTTTACTGTCCTAATGTTCCTTTGGTCTGTAGGAGGCTAGGAATCCTCCTCCCCTTGTAAAATTTTCCTATTCAACGAGACAGAGAAAGGGGCGAGGGAACGCGAAACGGCGAAAGTGGTCCCGGACCCTAGGAATTGGAGCTTTAAAGGATTCTGTTGAGTTTAAGTAAATAAAGATAATAGAATTGCACTCGCTTTTGCTCTTTGTCCCAGATGTCTTGTACAATCATCCTGTTGAGTTGATCAATGGACCAATATTGGCTTCTATAATAGCAGCATGGCATTAATATTATTACCCTTCCCATTGTACTGTTCGTACTACTATCAAACACAGTTACTTTCAAGTACCACACAAGGACTCCAGAACATTTGTACCCTCTCCTATTCTATAGTCATCTAACCATCTACGCTTCAATTCCATCAGTAGAAAATTGCATCCATAAGTACTTTAAATTACCGAAATCGTTCTTCCAATGGCCTCTCATTTAGTTGGTCTGTCATCTCACCACCACCTTCTCTAATACACCACGTAACTTTACTATTTCGTCACCAACCCTCAATTTCCCTTTTACAAACTCTGGTGATCTACACACAGTTTTTTTTCCCCATTTATTTGTTACCAGTATTGTCATGAACAAATAGAAACTGCCTTACATCCAAACTACCTTCATTCACACTTTCATTTCTGTTCCTCTCTCTAGTACTTTAGCATCCAATACGGCAATGGAAATACGCCTAACGGCCTTATTGGGCTATCCTTAGTTGGAATTATGCAAGGCTGGTACATGTCATATTTGTAACAAACTATGTGGTACCAACTCTGTAAATTGCTGACTGAATAAATATTATTATTATTATTATTTATTATCCACCTCGTTTATCATAACACTACCGTACTACAGATACCACCTATTTAGCTTTGACCCTACTTTTATCTTAACACTATCTGGTCCTACGTCTTATGGGTTATTATATTTATTTTATTATTATTGAGGATTTTGTTGTTTTTGACATTTTCGAGTATTGTTTTTGTTTAGCTTGTTCCTTAGGTTAATAAAAACACATACCCAGATTTCCTTTAAGCTAAACAAAAATATGACCATTCAGGCCCCTTTCAAACTCAACTTGTACAGTCACTCATAAAAACCCGTGGACATTACCTACTTATAATTATGGAAGTATATCTCTGGCAACGAATATAAAAACATAATGTTCTATATATACATCAACTACAAAACTATATATACTATTTATTGAAAAGCAAGTTCCATCCAAAATAAATCCAGATAGTAGTAGTTCCATAAGGAAAAACATAGGGGGTCCACGAATATTTTTGAGTGACTGTACATTGTTTTATATAAAATGTCCTAGCCGAAGGGCAAAGTCTACTAAGTTACAGGCTCTCTATTGTTCCACCTCCACCTCCACCCCCCCCCCCCCCACCCACACCACCAACGATAAAATACCAAATATAAATCGACCTCTGAATGGGGTGAAGCGTCTAATTATAGCCAAACTAATGGGGTGAAACTTTAAAAAAAAATCCAAAATAATGAAGCGAAACAGGGGAGATCCAAAAACATCTCCTTTGGACCAAATAAAGTTAAACCACCCTCCTTTACTCCATCCCATATCCATCCAACTCTTAGTCGTACAATATAGACGCTACTAATTCTAATAACTACCCCAATTCTAATAACTACCCAAATTTTAATAATTACCCAAATTCTAATAACTACCGTAATTCTAATAACTACCGTAATTCGAATAACTACCCAAAATTCGAATAACTAACCCAAATTCTAATAACTACCCAAATTCTAATAACTACCCAAATTCTAATAACTACCCTATTTCTAATAACTACCCTAATTCAAATAACTACCCAAATGTTAATAACTACCCAAATTCTAATAACCATCCTAATTCTAATAACTACCCAAAATTCGAATAACTACCCAAATTCTAATTCCCAAAAATTCGATTAACTACCCTAATTCGAATAACTACCCTAATGCTAATAACTACCCTAATTCAAATAACTAACCAAAATATAATGACTACCCAAATTCCACTAACTACTCTAATTCTAATAACTACGCTAATTCTAATAACTACCCAAAATTCAATAACTTCCCGAACCCCATACTCGTATAAAACTTTCTATTTTCCACCTGCACTGTTGTTCTCCCGTATAAATATCCTTGACATAGTTTCGCATACACACATTTAATCAAAGCGCATCTGTCTATGTAAGTCCACGTTTTTCTTCTCCAAAATTCACTTCAGTCCAAGAAATATTAGATCTACTGGCTCACTCCCACACACCTTAACACACTGCCACCTAGATCCAACTCTAAATATGAAACGACAAAATAGGATTGCTAGACTTCACTACACTTATTACACACGAGAGAGAGAGAGAGAGAGAGAGAGAGAGAGAGAGAGAGAGAGAGAGAGAGAGAGAGAGAGAGAGAGAGAGAGAGAGAGAGAGAGAGAGAGAGAGAGAGAGAGAGAGAGAGAGAGAGAGTAAAGGGGTGTATCTGAGAAAAGGGGAGACATGCTATTCCTCTCAGCTGCAGCCAACCATTAAATAAGTAAGAACCGTTTTGATTAATTCTTTTGAAGTAGTTTTCTTCTTAATTTTAGGGAAAAGCTATGCAATGCAAAGTGAATAGTCACCACTCAGACAAAAAAAAAATCTTTCTGTTGGGAGATCGCCCAAATTGAAGAAACGGCCCCAAAACCAGCGAAAGGGTTGAAATTACTCCCACCACCAACCCTTTGATTGGCCAGGCGGGGCAGGTGAAAGATGCAGCTGAGGAGGAATCCCAGAAAGTAAAAGAAGTAAATCAAGATATGACCTTAGGGGCTCTCTGATTGGCTGGGCGAGAAACCTGCCATCTGCTTCCAAGCCTTATAAGGACCTCCTGCCACTACTACCAGAACATCAGTCAGCCACTCAGTGAGGGAAAGTACACTATTCTCCAGCAGTCCTGAACTTTCCCTCACTCTTTCTTCATAAATGTAGTGCCCTAGCAGCGCCCTTCATGATGGCTGAAGCCCTTTGTAAAATGAGGGATAGAGCCAGCCTATATCTCGGCCCTCCAAGGCAGAGATTGAGGTCTGAGGGAGAATTCTGCAGCGAAATTCTGCAAAATCACACTGCCTCACAAACTACTGACGAAGCACCATGGGAAGTAGCGATGTCCAGGAAGAAGAAGAGGGCCTTTAAAACCAAGATTGTGTCCTCTGACTCTTTCCAGATTACTTACTATGCATTAAACCACCTGAAAACAAAGCATCCATCCCTGAAGATCGACTTAAGGCCGAATCTGAAGGGGAAGATGGTGCTAACAGCCAAGGACCCACAATCAGAAAGCATCCTGAAGAAGGAGGCAGAGGATTTCACCCCTCTCCAGATCCTTGATCCAGAACAGAAGATGACAAGGGGGGGGGGGGTGCTCATGCACTACCCCCTCGAGTTTGACCTTACTCCAATCCTCAAAATCCCTGCAGTAGAAAAGGCTGAATGCTGCAAGGTGAGGGGAGGAGCAGAAACAAGGCAGGTACTCATAACTATCCGTGGAGAGCTACCAAATTGACTAAAGACCATAAAGGGGAGCAACAAGCTGTGCCCTTATGTCTCGGAACACATTCGATGCTTCAAGTGCCAGCATTTCGGACACCTGCAGTATACCTGTAAGGGTGTGGGGTGTGCAACAACTGCCACGATACAAGAGAATGTATAGTGAAGCTAAAGGCAAAAGAAGAGACCACTGCTAAGTGCCCCAACTGCAGCCAGGGGCATCACGTCTGGAACCCAAAATGTCCACCGAAGAGGCAGCATCACAGCCACCACAGAAGCAGATGAGAAAGCAGCCAAGCGAGGAGACAAGTGCAACACCACCAGAACCTTTAGATGAAGTTTTCACCTTCACGCAACCACAGCTAGCAATATTTCTCATCAATTTCACCAAAAGACTATGTATGATGCTCGATGTTGAAGACCCCAACCAGCCATCACCTGAAGAAGTCGAGGCCCTCACCAGCGAGGCCCTAAAAGAAGCACCAAAATCCAGCCGACCCCCCAAGAAAGAAAAGATCCATCAGAAAAAGGCACCGAGAAAATGACTGCAGGTAGAGAAGCCCCTCAATAGGACCAGCGCAGCCGCAGCAACAACTAAGGCACCAGCCCCGAATCCAGTACCAACCGCCGAGGAGACCGAAGAAGCCCGTAAAAAGGAGGAAGAACTCGAGGCGAGATGGGAAGAAAGTCAAAAGAGAGCAGAAAGAAGACTTAGATGCAGATGAACTAGAGTCCATGATAAAATGAAGAGGTCCTAGGACCACACTGGCGGGCTCCCCACAGCCTGCGTACCCTCTTCTAGAGTACAAATCTTCTTAACAACTACCAGAATCAGTTCGGTCCACTGTTCCTGATGACCAAGACCTCTTTCTCCCATTCCTCCTCCTTCCAGCACCCCCTTCTGTAGCTACCGGAAATAAGGAAGCACAGAGGCGCGATAACGAAAGAGATAAATGTATTTGACCAAAGAGAAAGAAAGAATGACAGACTGCCCTCAAGCCTTCCATCTCCTTTGCTACAGATGCCCCCTGCCCCCCATAACTCAGAGCTGCAAGAGCTGCACAAACTAATCCAGCGGCACACCTCACAGACGTCCAACAGCTACCGTACTTCCAGGATCTGAACATACGCTGGGAGATGGAGTTACCACGAGTGTTGAGAGATGAACAGAGGAGCGAGACATGAGCGCCCCTGCCCAGCCCCTCTCTTCTCCCTCTCTCACCGGTCATATTGTAGTTTAAAATGGGAGTGGAATATACGAATACTTATTCGTATGACAGTCAAGTCATCCAATTGTGACGTTAACCACTCCGTTAGAACCGCATGGCTTGTCCTACAGTGACTCGCTAGGATTGCCAGGGCAGTGGATGTGGCTACAGTTGATGTATTATTGTGTGCTTTATTTCATATGAAAGCTTGTGTCATGGGCAGTCCAGAAAGGCTCTTTGTTTTCGCCCATGTCATTAAGTAGTAATGATAGGATTTGAGAGAAAGAGAGTAGAACAGAGTGAGAAGAGGCGCGCAGTGTTTTTTACCATGCTTGGTGACGTCATATTTGGCTGGCTTCTTTGTCATTGGCTGAAGGAATTGTTACCGCTTTTGTCTACGCGGTGCGAGCTAGTGCTAGTATATATACAACTCCCTCGCCACTCTCTCCCTCAGATCTGGTTTCTAGAACGCATCCCTCTTATCCCTTTGATACCTGTCGCCTTCTCTGCACCTGAGAACCTTTTCCTCTGCCTATCTCTCTCATTTTCCATATCTTTCACCACCTTTTATTAATATTATACCCCCTCTGGCTAACTCTGCATAATCAGCTTCATGCTGGCCAGTTGTATTGTGCATTAAGGTCTTGTATAACCCATGTATGTTTAGTTGTTAAGATAAGTTGATCACGAAGCATTGGTTGGCATTCATATTGTTCAGTATCGCTTCCTATAATTATTAGTGTTCTGCTAGATTAGATAATGCTAGACTAGGAGTCTGATATTATAAGGTATTGTTTCCGATGGGTGCTGGCTTTAGTTAAAAGCTGCACGACATCCCTGAGAACTGGAGTTGATTGGGTAAATTCTAGTCTGTGTGCCATTGAGAGTAGAGCATGCACGAATGAGGGCTTTTTGCCTATACCATTCTGCACTGTTCTAAGCTCGTTGTTTGTCTTTGAGGTACGCCAGGAGAACGCTTAATACTTCGGTATTAAGGTTTCTCAAGAGAGCTACCCTTCCCTATAACGTAATATTTGACGCACAGACTTGAGATTTGCACTAGGCTATGCGGCATGCCATGCGCACCAGTATCTCGTATCATTGACTCTAGCTAGACTTTATCAGTCACAGTAGACAATAAGTATATTAAACCAATTACTCTTTTTATGCATACCCGTTTATGATTACACAAGCATTTCGCAGCCTAGTTTGATGTATTGAGACACAAATGACTTAGGCTCTTTTTGTTGATAGGAATACTGCATTGTTGTGGCGTTTAGGATATTCTTGGCTCCGACTGCATTATATCTCCTGCCTTTTTGTGTGCATAGCCTGCGCGAGCATTGTTCCGCTGCCTGCCTTTTTGGGTTCCATTTCCGATTCGAGCATCTTTATAGCATCTAACATTTAAAGAAGATTCCTTGTTGGTGTTGAAGGACTTTAGTGCACTTTCTTTCATGCAGGAGTGCCTGACATTTATTGATTAAAGTAACGTAAGCTGAACTTCTCTTACCACCTTACTTTGCATACCATAACCAAGCACCTTCGGTTATAGGTAGTAATAGGCTGTTTTCACATAACATTAAGCCTAGAGTAGACGCACATTTATTGAGAGTTTAATAACCTATTATTGCATATAGAACTCTGGAGAGTATTTGTGTTCTTTGTTCACTGGGAATATACATCAGAGGTTGGATCTAGCGCTTTCCGCTTTCCGTTGTAGCATTTATGCCATTACTAGTCCAATGAATAAGAGCCCTGATATATTTAAACCTCAGTCGTAACACAATATATTTGGATCATTTGATAAACCAATGCTAATAGACATAAAATATGACTAAATAATAGTTTTCCTCAGGTATGACGTCTGGTATATACAAACTATATTAACTCTTTCAATACTTAAATTTAAAATGTTAATTTATCTATTGCCGAACGCCTTACTCCTCTTTATGAGAAGTATATTTTTAGCACTATTTTTTCAATAGTGGTGAGTGGCTAGTCTGTCTACCAACCTGCTTCACCCTTAGGTGAGCAGTAAGTATTGCATAAGTTTTACTTCCCTAGACGAGTTGTCGAACAAGGCTGACACTCCCATCCACCCGGTGTTTATAAGATTGCCTCCCCTAGATGAGTTACCGACCAAGGCTGACGAGTCCCATCCACCCATTCACTTTAGTTGGTGAAATACGTTTATGCACGAATAACATTTATTTATCCAAGGCCATAAACAGACATTACTCCTAGCAGGGAGAAGGCCCTCTTGAGAATCGATGGGTACAAGCATTACCTAAGGACTATTATAAAAGTAATAATTCACAACCAATGACGGCCCTTTCTTCCCCAACTCTCTCTCTCTCTCTGGACAGACCTATAGCTTGCATAGTCAACTGTTCAACACAATGAAATCAGGACTTATTCCAGATGACAATTAAGACAACGAGATAAAAGAAGTTTTGCAACTGGCTCATTCGTAGTATTAACTTCACAGGCTAGCGGCGCCTAGCATTGTGCAGTTTCCACTTGTCGAAACCACATAGCCACTGTCTGGCAGTACCGTCTCTAAATCTTGGACGGACAACACTCTATCACGCCACTTTTTGGCTTCTCACTCGCTAGGTATTGGCCTCAAAACATATTTTTAGTATACGGATATTTATACAATGCTAATGTATGGGAAACAATAGTGGTGTTTTTCATGGCATGCCAGTGGGCTTTGTGAAAATATGTTGAAACAAAGTACAGCACAAATTCCATCTCAAAAATATCTGCCGATTGACACCTCAGAACTTTAATAATACCAGCTCAGTAGCAAGACCACTCGACCACACCTAACCATGTGGGCTACAGTACACAAACGCCGTAATGTGGCCACCGCGGCTGATAATTTATAAAACCATAATACAAAATATTTACGACTGATATGCATGGTCTTCCCCGCATGTGTAGGACCAACAATAACAACAAAGATCACAACATGAAATGAACACCTCCGTCGTACCTCCTGAACAAGATGGGGAAAATGCGACGAATGGGGAAAATAGTGAGCCCTCTGTCTTTCAGATGCTCTTTCACATGCCTATAACTCCTTTATTTCGGGCTATATAGCTATTAGGCTAAGGGGGATCACCGTTTTTTGTTTTAGCTTTCTCTCTTTCTCTGGCTCGTATCCATTCGGCCCCATTCAGCCAACTGTTTTAAGACGTTTATCCCCATCCAGGTGTCGATTTCTTCCTGGCGAGCGATAGCGAGCCATCACTGTATGGAGAAATCCGGCTTCGCCGGAGACATGTTTCTATCGAAAAATGTACAAATTTAGCTTGCTGTGAAAACAAAAATATGTATATGCTGGCTCGCTACCGCTCGCCAGGAAAATATTGACACCTGGATGGGGGTAAACGTCTTAAAACAGTAGGCTGAATGGGACCGAAAATATACAACCCAGAGAGAGAGAGGGAGAGTGAGAACAAAAAACGAGGTGGGGTCCCTTAACTATGCCTTGAATACACAAACAACCAAATGTTCACCAACCACTAATCTTGTCATTAATTATATACAGCCACTACCCTTCAACGTGTACTCTTTTCTAGTTAAGGGAAAATGGGCCGTTTTTTGGTCTATTAATTAATTTATTCCTTTATTTCTTAGTTGACTCGCTAGACCTCCATCAAGCTTAGAAAAACACCCCATAGATTCCCCTTCAAGATAAATTTGTATTTTTTCGGTAGATAAATGTTCCGGCCGGAGGCCGATTCCTCTAAAAATGTCAGGCTCGCTATCGCTCGCCAGGAAAAAAATTACACTTAATTGGCACGAAAGGTCTTAAAATTGACAACGAAATGGGACGAAAGGTGTTAAAATAGCCAAACTAATGGGTGGAACGACTTAAACTGTAATCTCAAAACAAATAGGACTTAACACGAGGGAGAAAAGGGACCAGAAAAACTACCGATCTCCCCTTAACCAGTCATCGCAGTGTTCCTTTAGCTATCACTTAGTCTCTTCGTTAGTCAGAATTTCCCTCCTGGTGTCATTCTATTAAATCCTTTTAATACTTTTCTCTATAACGATCATACTATTGCCCTCAGCAATCATCCTGTTCTCAAATTCTCATATATAGTGTGTTGTTCTGTTTAATAATTGCGGTACACTCCCTCCATTGTCTTTTAGTTATTTCCTATATATTACTGTGCATTCCTTGCGTTCATATTGCTAGAATAAAAAGTATTGGTCACTAAAAAAAAATTCTCCCGTCCTAATTTCCACATTGTCCTACAAATGTTGTGTTTTCCCTTCCCTTTCCTTCATTCTTTTTTTGTTTTTGTTTTTGCTTCGATTGCTACCGTTTTCTTCTGTTACAGCTTCCTTTTATCTCAATATCAATAAATTGTCACTCCTTTTTCATAATACACGGTGTCCCACTAGACTTCTTAGATATTACCAGAAATGAAAGCTTAGGTTATAGCGAGTCAAAAATATTCTATAGATAGGATTATTGTTGTTGTTTTTATTGTTGCTGTTGTTGCAGTTATGACCCATTAAAGGCGGCATTTATGTGTGTTTCGTCAGATTATAACCTCGTTTTCCTTCTAAAAGGAAGGGATATATATATATATATATATATATATAGGTAAGCAATGAATAGAATATTACAAACAAAACAATAATACAAATATGCAACACATCACCACGGGAAGATGCAGGAAACTAATAGTCCAGTTGCCAAGGGTCGATTATTCAATGAAACTAGACAAATTTGGTGTACAGGATTTTTGTAAAGATTCCTCATCTCTGAAAGTACTGTTCTAAAAAAGACACCGAGAGCAGATCTAGTACCCTTGAGCATGTTGAGAAAACAATGATAATATTGGAGAATTTTATATTCACCTTTCAGTAAAAGCCTCTAAATTATCGGGAATGTTATTGCTAAAGGGTACGTTTATGTAGGCTATGTTTCTAAGGTGAGCGGTAGCGAGCCAGCATATACAGTATATATATTTGTTTTTGAGAGCAAGCTAAACTTGTAAATTTTTCTACAGAAAAATTTCCCCGGCGAAGTCGAATTTCTCCATACAATGCTGGCTCGCTATCGCTCGCCAGGAAGATATCGACACCTAGATGGAGATAGACGTCTTAAAACAATTGGCTGAATGGGGCCGAATTGATACAAGCCAGAGAAAGAGAGAGAAAGAGAAAAAAAACAGGTGACCCCCTTAATGCCTCCTATACCTACCTGTCAGTTTCTTTATTACCCTCTCTATCCTTTTCTGCCATCTTGTTCCTCCTTCCTTCTTTCCTTCCTTCCCCCTATAACCATCCCTCCTTTCTCCCCATCGCTTCTCCCTCTCTCACCAGTAATATTTTAGTCAGAATGGGAGTGCAGTATGCTAAGACTTAATTTGTTCATATTGACAGAAAACTTTTTATGAAGGGAAAATTTAGGACATTCTTGTACATTTGAGACTCGATTTGATTTACTCCAGGTATGGCACATTGTACTGTATGTAGAGATAATACATATACTTACACTGTTTAAATTTAGATTTTCACTTACAAGTTGGCGATAAAGTAATATTAATCAAAGGACATACTTATAATCGTCGAATTCTAATATAATTACCTACTTATCAGTTATCATTTCTACTACACTATCATGACTACAAAATTACATGGGACGTGCATCGTTAGGCCTAGTGGGGTAGGTGAGAACAAGGGTGTCGAGGGAGGTCAGTAGAAAAGTCTAATTATTACTAAATGCATGCCCATTTTGAAGAAAATTCGCCAGTCAATTTGAGGGGAAGATCTATCATATAAAATAATAAACTCAAACATACCGCGTGCATCACGTGCGAAAAAGTTGCGCGGGAAATCATGCTAGTTCTCAAACCACACAACTAAGTGGAAATTATGAACCTGTATACATGTTCATCTCTGTAGTCAGATTAGATGAAATGTAGAGAAACCGAGTAAGTTGGCTAGGTTCATATTTACTACTTAGTTACAACTGTTTTGTACGGTCGTGGTGCTATCTATGTAGCTGTGTATTGCCAGTCTAATTGTCTCGTATTCGAGCCTATAGAGAAATAACTGAATATATGTATATAGAATATATATATGCAGTATCTCGTATCACAGCACGCTTGTTTCCTACGCTCACCTCTCCCGCTTTGTTTCATGTTCGGTGTTGGGCTGGTTGGTGGTGGGTGGTGACGGAGGGTGAGTGGTAGTAGTGGTAGTGATGGGGGCGGTACCACTGGCGCCCTCATCCACGACCTGAGAGGGACGGGAGGCCGGGCTCCAGGGAGAGACAATAATAAGATACTATTTAACAAATGCTATTATAACCCACTAAGTCTAACACTAAATAAAAAAAGTAAATAATGTAAACTGAGTAGAAAAATTCACAGTGCCGAGAATAGTCGATTGAAAATCTAAACTCACAAATACAGAACAGTTTTTACTATAGAGACAACTCAACCGTCGTGTGTCTACAACAGAAGCTGTCTTCAATATGTGGGTATAGCTTTCTAATAGATAAAATGAAATATAAATATAACTTACGTAGATAAATAATACATTAATATAAATATTATAGTATAAATAGCATAATATTAAAATTATGTTAACTATGAAAAAGTATAACAATTACAGATTCTTCTTCCGAAGATCTGTAAATATAAAGATAGTCTACCCACTGTCGATATAAAGATGTATGTATAATTGGCAATTCGTTTGTATACCTTTCCTTTTTTTGACTATGGACTAACCTTTTTTGTATTTTGTTTTTTTAATAAAAGTGTATGAATCAGGGTTTATTTTTTCGTGATTTGTTATCATAGTATCAGTATAATAGCTTATACTTTGTAATGTCTATGACAAAATATAATGATTAATAATGATTAATAAAAATAATGACTACCCCTTTGGTGATTTCTATATGATTTGTTTGCGTGTCCATCAAATTGTTTGCTTCAACAGTTCATTTATGTCACATTTCCTCCTACTGTATGTATCACAATCAGATATGGCACTGCGTTCGGTACGATATTTATTAATGAACCTCATATAAATTCTTCAGACTGATTATATCATTCATATATAATCATAAAACTACAGTGTCAGTCAGTAATTAGCCAGCCCTTACTCCCACAACGGGTAGGAAAGATCAGCAAGAGACACGAGAAAGGAAAAAGAGGTGACAGGAGAAAGCAAACTCACAAGCATTCAGAAGCACCAATCACTCATCAGCCCCCGAAATCAATGGTTTCAAACTACAGTAATACAAACAGTAATACAAATGTACACTCGATCTAAATATGTCATGACGTCTAGGTACTTACACTATGAAACTGTAAACGATGGCCTATACCTAACACTGAGTATATAGATTAAAACTTCCATATATATATATATATATATATATATATACTTTTTTTTTTTTTTAAATGACATCCACAGCTGTTCCATACAGTTAATCACAAAAAGGTAAACATTATGCTTTATACAATTGTGTGTAAATATTACACTCAAATTCAGACCTCTAAAAACGTATCGAAATATGTAAATAATCGATGGCAATACCATCATACCATTTGTTTTATGGGTAGAATTTAAACTTCTGCTCCCAACTACACTAGCCAGCAAATTATTAATCTTGACAAGCCATGATAATTAAGCTTTGATATACTGTAAACCGCCGTGACTCTAAGATCAAGGAACTTCAGAGTCTATCTATCTATCTATCTATATGCTCAGGCCCAATCCCCATTTTGGGGGTAGCCGACTCAAGACAGAGCAAGAACAGGAAAAACACAAAAACAACACAACACAACAAATAAACACAGATAAAAAGCACAAACTCACACACAGCCAGGTCACCCAGGAGAAGACCCAGAGACCAGGGTCACCAAGGTCGCTCCAGCACTCCCCCGGCCCCCGACCACCCGGAGAGGTTCCGATCTCGGCAGGCAGACATGCAGCGGAGCCAAAGCCACAAGCCCTCCCACCACACTTCCAGGCGCACCCTTCATATTAGTCTCCCCGGGCCAGGCGCCTGATGGACTATTATCTAGTCCAACTTGCGCCCGACCCCTTACTCCAAATGACCATGTGTTCACTCAACTATTCACAAGCATTCTCCATTCACTCCTGTCCACCACCACTTTCCCTGCCTGATCTATAGTCATTCCTCTATCATCCAAAGCCTTTCTTACACAGTCTCTCCATCTCAATGGGGGTCTTCCTGCCCTTCTATCTCCCCTTGTACCTGACTCACATATTCTCTTTGTAAGCCTTTCATCTCCCATTCGTTCAACATGACCATACCAGCTCAGCACCCTTCTGTCCACTCAGGCTGACAAATGTTCCTGCTGCCCCACTCTCCTACGTATCTCTTCATTCCTCAATCTGTCTCTACGCGTAACTCCACACATACTCCTCAAGCAGCTCATCTCCATCACATCCAGCCCTCTTTTCTCCTTTTTCTTCAGAGCCCATGTCTCAGCCCCATACATCACTGTTGGCACAACAATTCCTTGATACAGTGCACTTTTTACTTTCACTCCGAGATTTCTCGTCTTCCACATACTTCCCATTGCTCCGAAAACCTTCCTTCCTTCACACACTCTCCGTTTTACCTCCACTTCCATACCTCCACTCCTGCTTATCGTTCCTCCTAGATATTAAAAACACTCTACTTGTTCCAATATTTCCCCATCCAGCCTCGCATCTAGATTCACCCTATGCTCTCCCCTATTACACACCATTACTTTACTTTTATTGACGTTCACCTTCAGTTTCCTCCTTCCACAAACCACACCAAACTCTTTGACTACCCGCTGCAGTTTCTCATTAGAATCCGCCACCAATGCTATGTCATCAGCGAACAGCAACTGATTCAACTCCCAATCTCTACCATTCTTTCCTACTAAATCCAATCCTCTTCCCATAGTTCTCCTTTTCACCTCCTTCACCACACCATCCATATACATATTAAACAGCCATGGTGACATTACACAACCCTGTCGCAAACCTACCTTTACCTCAAACCATTCACTCAACTCACCATTTCCTACTCTCACACATGCTCTGCTCCCTTCATAAAAACTCTTAACTGCTTCTAACAAATTTCCTCCTATTTCATAAATCCTTAACACCTTCCACATTGCTTCACGGTCCACACGATCATACGCTTTTTCCAAGTCCATAAAAGCCCAAAATATCTCCTTATGCTTCTCTAAATACTTCTCGCATAACTGTCTTACTGCAAACATCTGATCCACGCACCCTCTTCCCCTCCTAAAACCGCACTGTTCTTCTCCTATTGCAACTTCCGTACACTTTATTATCCTCTCTATCAACACCCTGCCATACAGCTTTCCAACCACTGACAATAAACTAATACCTCTATAACTTGAACACTCCTGCCGATCTCCCTTCCCCTTGTACAACGGCACAATACATGCACTCTTCCAGTCTATTGGTACCATTGACACAGCAAAGCACACATTGAAAAGTCTCACCAACCAATCTATTATCACATCTCCACCTTTCTTTATACACTCCACAGCAATACCATCCAAACCTTCTGCTTTTCCCGCTCTCATTTGTTTCACTGCTTCTTTCACCTCATTTTCCTCAATCCTTTCATTCATTCCCTGCCACCTGGGTGGCCTGGGTAACCTATCTCCATCCACCTCTGCTTCTCGTCCATCTCTTATATTTAACAAAGATTCAAAATACTCGGCATATCTTTTCCTCACTTCAACTGGTTCCACTAGTAATTTTCCATTTTCATCTTTCTAAGCGTAGTAGGGAAGGTATACAGTAGGGTAGTGATTGAGAGAGTGAGAGTGAGAACGGAGAAATGGATAGGCGACGAGCAGGGAGGTTTTAGGAAGGGAAGAGGATGTGTAGATCAGATTTTTACCCTGAATTGTGTTGTGGAGAAGTATCTGGAGAAGAAACAAAAGGTGTATGTTGCCTTTATGGACTTGGAGAAGGCCTATGACAGAGTGGATAGAGAAGGTTTGTGGAAAGTACTTAGAATATACGGAGTAGAGGGCAAGTTGCTGAAAGCAGTGAAGAGCATGTATGAGGGTGCAAAGGCGGCAGTACGTGTGGAGAGTGAGCAGAGCGAGTTCTTTGACCTGAATGTTGGTTTGAAACAAGGGTGTGTGATGTCCCCGTGGTTGTTTACTGTATATATGGATGGAGTTATGAAAGAAATACTATCAAGAGCAGTGGATGTTGGTGTATCGCTGAAAAGGGAGGGAATTGAGTGGAAGCTACTTATACTGCTGTTTGCGGATGATACAGTTCTGATGAGTGATAATGAATGGGAGTTGCAGGGTCTGGTAAATGAGTTTGGAACAGTGTGCGAAAAACGGAATTTGAAGGTAAATACGGGGAAGAGCAAGGTTATGGTCTTCGAAAGGGGTGAAGTCACAGAGTGTGAGGTGAAGCTGAACGGTCAGGCTATGGAGATCGTCAACTCTTTTAAGTATCTGGGCAGTGTGTTGAGTAAAGATGGGACTATGGATGAAGAGGTGCGGGAGAGGGTACAACAGGGGAAGAGGGTTGTAGGAACGCTAAAAGCAGTAACAAGAAATAGGGTGGTCAGTATGGAAGTGAAGAAGTCCTTGCATGACAGTGTGGTAATCCCGACACTGACTTACGAAAGCGAAGCATGGACGTTGGTTGAGAGACTCAGACCAAGAGTGAGAGCAGTGGAAATGAATTACTTAAGGAGTGCGTGCGGAGTTACATGGAGGGATAGACAGACTAATGAGGAAGTAAGAAGGAGGTGTGGTGTGGAGGTAGATGTGCTGGAAAGTGTGAAAAGGAACAACTTGAGATGGTTCGGCCATATGGAACGTATGGAAAGCGAGAGAATGACTAAGAGGGTGTACGAGAGCGAGGTGGAGGGCCAGAGGGGGAGAGGTAGACCGAATATGAGGTGGAAGGATGGAGTGAGGAACTACATGAACGAAGGCGGTGCTGGTTGGGGGGAGGGGCGTCGACTGACTGGGGACAGAGGTGCATGGGGGCGGTTCGTTCGTGGCCACCCCTTCGGGGATCGCGGCGTCAGGCAATAGATAGATAGATAGATAGATCTTTCACTGACTCTTCCCTCTGTTGTCCTCCTTTCCTTACTTTATTTACCTCCTTCCAGAACATCTTTCGTTCTTCAAAATTCTCACTCAGCCTTTGACCCCACCTTTCGTTTGCATCTTTTTTCGCTTCTCTAATGTTCCGTTTTGCCTCTCTCCTTTTCTCCTTGTACCTCTCCCATACCTCAACACTACCATCCTGTAAAACCCTCTCAAAACACTGTCTCTTCTCCTCAACTGCCTTTCTCACAGTATCATTCCACCACTCGCTTCCCTTCCTGATACCTCTGCCTCCTACTTTCCTTTTGCCGCATACTACCTCTGCACTTTTTTTTTTTTTTTTTTTTTTTTTTTTTTCTATATTCCAACTTACTTCCTCTCGGGCATAGGCTGAGAGCCTTAACATTCACCACTTTACAATGAACAGTGAAGCCCGTGAGGTCTTGTTCCAGTCTAGGGAGTGAGACATGTGAAGCACGTAGAGTACAACGAGCACCTGCCATCTTGCCTTCACATGAGGCACGGTGCTCACTCATGGCCCGAAACGACCCCATCTCTGAAGCCACCTCGTTCCCGTGCTTCACTGTCTCACCCCCTACACTCGGACTCTCACACACACACACACACACAACGCCACCTGTTGAGCAGATAACTCACCAGGCATTGCACCCCTATAGCATATTTTGAATATGGGAATATTCATACAGTGCTATTTAATCAGGGAACAATGAGGGTATTTTATTGACGTTTCGGTGGGCTTTGTGGTAATGCACTGATACTAGGTACAGCACAAATTCCATCCCAATAATATCTTCCCATTGATACATCGGGATTTGAACCCGGGACCTTTGGATTACCAGGCCAGTGGCAAGACCACTCCACCACACCTCCCCTATTTGCTTTCACTCCTTCCTTAAACTGTTGCCATTCAACCTCTACTTCTCTCTCTTCCATCTCTCTCACTTCCATCCACTTTTCATTTAGTCTTTCCTTGTACTCCCTCTCTTTTTCACTCTTCTCTAACCCACTAACTTTTATTACCTCTCTTACTGGGCGGGTGCCCGACCCCGAAAGGGGTTGAAATAGGGGAGCTATCCCCCCGCCAAAGGCGGCTTTCTAGGGCCTTTCCTAGCTGATGCTGAGAGGATTGGGTGATGGGCTGGTCTATCAGAGTGAGAACTGAGCGATCTCTGCCATACCCATAGCTTACTCTGACTGTTCCTTTAACTTATATATTTTCTAGATCTCAAGTGACGGCGTCTTTTCCGTGGATTGACCTCCCAATCTACCAAGATTGGAAGCCAAAGCGTCACATTTTTCCCTTGCCCCTCAACTTTCTCTTCATAATTGCTGAGGGGCACAGGGCCCTGGGTGGGGCTTTGGTTTCCCAGGCGTTTCTGCACCCTTCTCAGCTCCCCGCCATGGAGTGGCTTCGGTCACCCAGGCTTTATTGTGGTCGGCAGGGAGGGTTCTGTGGGGGCGCTCGGTTATGGCCTTGGAATTGCTCGGGGCCTTGGGGCTGTTCGGCCAGGCAGCTTGGGGAACAACAACAACCTCTCTTACTTCACGCTTGTCTCTTATTCTCCTGTAACTCTTAACTCTTAGCTTTCCCTCCACCAGGTAATGATCTGACATACCCTCCGCCTCACCTCTCATCACATTCACATCCAGCAGTCTACACAATCTTTCCCTTGTCACCAGCAGAGTAAAGCTACAAAAAGTCGGGGGTACATTGCCACTTTCACTGTCGTCTTAATATTATCACACACAAGATAAATATGTGCAGTTGTTGAAGTTTGTATATCAAACTCAGATACAAGGTAAACATGATTTGCATTTTACATTAAGAAAAATCAGGCCGTTTTTGTTCTAACAGTTTATTTTTATTTTTATTATTATAATTATTTTGTTTTTAGATACAACGAATCTACTGTAGTCATAATCAACAGTTCGCTTATATCATGCTCCTAAAGTGTGCAATATTAGGTTACCATCACTTTCCATTTCACAATCCTTAGGTATTTGAATAGTGTTATTCGTTTATGGGGAGAGGGCCGTTTTTCTGTACCCCCTTCTCCCTCATGTTTAGCCCCATTAGTTTTGAGATCTTAAGACGTTCGTTCCATTAGTTTGGAAATTGTCAAACCTTTCACCCCATTTCTTTGTCAATATTAATACCTTTCGTGCCATTTCGGTGTCGTTTTTCCTGGCGAGCGATAGCGAGCCTGTAGTTTTAGGAGAAATCGGCCTTCGGCCAGGACATTTTTCTACAGAAAAATGTACAAATTTATCTTGAAAGGGGGTCTAGGGGTTGTTTTATTAAGTTTGATGAAGGTCTAGGGAGGAAACTAAAATAACAAATAAATGAAAAAATCGACCAAAAAGTGAACCATCCCCGTCGTAGAAGTCGTAGAAGTGCGAGTTAGTGCCCCTCTCTATATATATTTTTGCTCTCACAAATTACCATGAAGGTTTTTTGGCGAACGGTTGATTTAAACTGTACATATAAGATACACAGGAGGCAGAAACTACCCGAAATAAATAAACTTTCTGTAAAAACTGTGTTATAATGCAACATTTAAGGGAATCTGTATCTCTGTGGTGTCATAGTTAATGAGTTTGACAACTAATTCGAAAGTGTGGAGTTCAGTTCCCAGATTAACCTGAAGGCGGTGGTTGATACATTGATACCAGTACTAAAAATATATACTGTATATACCTGTATATATAATAAAAATAAATAACGGATGGTAAATTGTGTAAACCCCGGTATCGCAGTTACTCAGTGGCAAAGGGTAGCGAGTTTCCACATACCAAAAGGACTCTAATCTCACAGCTATACTTATAAAGGAGTACAAAGAAAATCAAGCAACAACAGATCTAGTGACCCTTCTAGGTTGCTTGTCCTCCAAAACACTGAGGATCAAGTGTCCAAACAGTGGTTTAGAGTGGGTAAGGGAACATTGGAAAGGGAATTACTGCCTTGGAACTAATGTCCGTGGCAGGATATTACGAATGTTACGAAGAGCTAGCTCTCTCTCTCTCTCGCTCTCTCTCTCTCTCTCTCTCTCTCTCTCTCTCTCTCTCTCTCTCTCTCTCTCTCTCTCTCTCTCTCTCTCTCTCTCTCTCTCTCTCTCTCTCTCTCTCTCTCTCTCTCTCTCTCTCTCTCTCTCTCTCTCTCTCTCTCTCTCTCTCTCTCACCTGTAACGTAGTAGCTAAAGTATTATGATGCTGTGTTTTTTCCCCCTTGCCCTATAACAAACTTCACCGTCTTGAGATGACACTGTCGAGCACAAAATTAGTGTTCATACAGTTGCATGTAATATATTGCACTTGTTGTAACTATTATATTTAACCATGCATTCTGCATATGTATGTTATTTGTATGTAGCTTGGTATGATTGATTGATATTCCCCCTTGCCCAAACTTAGTATAATAGTCTTGTGTTCGCCAGAATAGATGGCATAATAGTTAGCTTTAAACCACATAGCTACAACTAGTCTTTCTTAAGCTTGGTATAATCGTCCACTATCAGCCAAAATAAAATGAAAAAGTATCATCACTCTGAAAGAATTAGTTCAAACCGTTCGCCAATATCCCCCATATGCTAGAACAAAATAAACTCTTTCAGTATACGAGGATACCATTTTAATTATATTCAGACTCATCACACTATTATCATCAATGTAGGAACGATGTGTATACATAGAAGTGGTAAATATATCTTAACTAAGCATTTTTACTCACATACTGAAGGTCCTACTAAATCTGAATAAAATTAATCTAATATCTACCAGCATAGTATAACAAAAAGCGTCACAATACTGAAAGGGTTAATTATACAAAAATTTAAGGGGGGATGGATGTATTTATTTGCTCATGTATATATATATATAAATTTGTAATTTCCTCCCTAGACCTCCATCAAGATTAACACAAAAAACCCTAGACCCTCCTTCAAGATAAATTTGTACATTTTTCGATAGAAATATTTTTCAGCCGAAGGCCGGTTCCTCTTATATTACAGGCTCGCTATCGCTCGCCAGGAAAAAAACATGACACCTAAATGACACGAACAGTCTTAATATTGACCTAGAAATGGGGCGATTGATCTTAAACTCACCAAATTTATGAGCCGAACATCATAAAATCGGAAAACTAATAAGGCTAAACATGAAGAAGGGGGACAAGCAAAAATGACCCATCTCCCCTTAACACTGCTACCCAATTATTATATTATTTATATATTATGAGTAAGACAGGACAAGTAAGATGAATGGAGCGTGTGATGAGGTTCGTAAGGGCCACACCTCATCTCAACTTAGCCCTACCGTCGAGACTAGTAATCACCTCCCTTTGAAAATATGAAGATGCTATATTTAGGCTACCTTTCTGCCCTTTATATAGTGTATGCCTTAATCAGGTATCACACGAGAGCTTGTATAGTCAACATACGATGACTAAAAAAAATCTGGCAACATTTCTGGAATATTTTGCATTGGTACCGAAAACTAGACTGATGATAGATGAATTTTGGTGACAGAAAAGTTATAAATGTTTACCTCATAATCTGCCAGACTAGTGTTGAGGATAAATGTTGAGGGGAAATGCGCTCGTGTGATACCGGCTTTACTCACTCAAGCCTTCCACTGTGGCACACTGTATTTGTACCGTCTAAAAATATCCTCCCTATTCAGAGTTACCCATATAAAGTAACGTACTCTGACAGCACCCCTCCTCACGCCTTCCTTTTTAAGGAGAGATGGGTAGTTTTTATGGTTCCCCTTCTTCCTCATGTTTAGCGGATTAGTTTTGAGATTTTAAGACGCTCGTTCCGTTATGCTGGGGTCACACATTCACGTATATGCTCCCGTATGCTCCCGTACGAAGGTTTATTGGTAGTTGGCAACCGAATACGTAAAACGTAAGGGCTTAGTACGCAAAACGTAAATGAAATTGTGTCTAGTCGTGGGGGTTGGTACGCATGGCGGGAGTAGCCACGCTGGTCTTGGAGGTGGTTGGTGCGGCCAAGGTCGCCCAGTATATTTTGGATTTCGAATCAGATACGGGGCTCGCGCTCACGTATGTCAAAAGTCTGGAAAGCATACGTTTTACCTGGCTAGCTGCTACTTACGGGTGCAGCCTCGTAAAACGTAGCAGCTAGACAGGTAAAACGTAAGTTTCTCCCGCCAATCGTACAATGTTCACGTAAAACTGGAAAGTGAAAGTAAGTCCGGGCGCATATAGTCTGTAATATTGGTTTCAACAATAGGGGTTCACTTTTACAATGCAACAGTTGTAATGAAATTGTTCATAACCGATGTACTTACGTTAACAGTAGAAACAAAATTGAATGTGTTAAATGTAGGAACTCAGCTGTACAACATCGCGAATCTATTTGTTTTATTTGTGAATCCCTCATAACACGACGTCAGAAGATCCAAAACTGTGTAAAGTGTAAACAGGTAGCTCACATGAAGTGCATCTCTAAGAAGACCAACAGTGAAGAACGGGAATTCCTTTGCAATAAGTGTGCCTTGCATTCATTACCGAATATTAATGTAAATGATCCAAGTATTAACAACTCAGAATCCAGCCAGGACACATTCAAAATCAAAGATGAATACAGAGTGTTCACCAACAAAGGGCTCCATCTTATCCACATTAACGCCAGATCAATGTACCATAAATTGTCAGAAATAAACTTGTTAGCTAATAAGGCCAAAGCTTCAATAATTGCAATCACAGAAACCTGGCTGGATTAAAGTATAAACGATGGTGAAATAAACATTCAAGGTTTCAACATGGTTAGGAATGATCGCAATAGGCATGGGGGAGGAGTATGTCTGTATGTAAAAAACAACCTCACACACACAACTAGGACCGACCTCCATGTAGAAAATCACGAAGCTCTGTGGATCGACCTACACCTGCCGAGGACAAGACCCATCACAATTGGGGTATGCTATAGGCCACCAGCCGACACACAATTCTTGACCAAATTTGAACGAACTTTGTCATCGCTAGACCCTCGGAATGAATCCATCATACTAGGGGATTTTAACCTGTGTTACAAACAACGAAATGATAGGCTTGTACGAGAATATAGGCATATACTGACAATGCACAATCACAAACAACTCATCACAACCCCACACGTATCTCTGAGAACACTGCCACAATATTAGACCACATAAACTGTAACAGAGAGGACAAAATATCCCAATCAGGGGTTATACAGACTGGGATAAGTGATCACTTCGTCACATATTGCACACGGAAAACCACAAAAATTACCCTAGAGAATCACAAGATTATCAAAACAAGGTCACTCAGAAACTACAATAAGGAAACATTTCTGGACATTTTATGGAATACAGACTGGTCTCCAGTGTTTGGAAGTACAAACGTTAATGACGCATGGGTTGGCTTCAGAACCATCATCACAAACATCCTAGACGAAATAGCTCCTCTGAAAGACATACGAATTAAAGCAAGGTCAGACCCATGGATCAACAATGACATACTACACCATCTGGAACACAGAGACAATCTGTTAAAAAGGCTAGAGAAACATAGACAGGATCAAGGTCTGAAACATGAATTCAACAGGGCCAGGAATAAACTAAGTAGGAAAATGAAATCAGCGAAAAATAATTATTTTCACAATAAGGCAGAGGAATATCAGAATAACCCAAAGAAACTATGGAGGCACCTAAAAACAACAGGCTACAGCAACAAGACAAGGGATTCGTCTAACACTAATATTGCTCTCACCATTAATGATCAGGTTTGCCACGATAAATGACAAATTTCAACCTACTTCAACTCCTCCTTCACTTCCATAGCAAACACACTTGCACAGAACCTACGTCAACCTCTCAATAAATACACGACAACAACGGCCACCTTTCGTAATTTCTACAGAGATAAAGACATACACCCGAACACATTTAGATTGCAAAATGTTACACCAAAATACACTTTTGACGAGCTGTCTAACCTAAATGTACATAAGAGCACAGGACCAGACAAAATTCCTGCCAAATTTCTACGAGATGGAGCCATTGGTATAGCAGGCCCCCTAACCCACATCATCAACTAGTCAATTAACACCAACACAGTACCTGCTGAACTGAAGGAAGCTATTGTAACCCCTCTATTCAAGAAAGGAAATAAACTAGAAGTTGGCAACTACAGACCAGTTAGCATATTATGTATTGTATCTAAAATCCTTGAAAGAGCGGTATACACCCAAATTGAACACTACCTCAAACAAAATGATCTATTCTATAAGTTTCAATCAGGTTTCAGATGCATGTACTCGACAGACTCCTGTCTCATCCACTTAACGGATCACATTCGTAAAGAAATGTCTAAAGGTAACTACACCGGTATGGTTCTTCTTGATCTACAAAAAGCGTTTGACACAGTAGACCATGATATCCTATGTAATAAACTACAAGCTATGGGCATAGGGTCTGTGAACTGGTTTAAATCTTATCTTAGTGGTAGAACCCAAAGAGTCAAAATTGATGATAATATATCTGATCCTATGCCAATTAACTGTGGGGTCCCGCAGGGAAGCATCCTTGGTCCCTTACTCTTTCTCTGTTATGTGAACGACATGGAACTGAGCGTCTCATGTAAATTATTACTGTATGCAGACGACAGCGTGCTTCTGGTTTCAGGAAAAGACCCAATAAGTATTGCCGCTTCACTTTCCAAAGAACTAGCATCATGTAGTGAATGGCTAGTGGACAATAGACTATCTCTTCACCTGGGCAAGACGGAAGCCATCTTATGTGGAACAAAACGCAAACTTAAAGACATTGTGGGCTTCTCGGTCAACTGTAATGATATTCCTATAACAACAGTGTCACAAGTTAAATATCTCGGACTGAAACTGGACGCGAGTTTGTCAGGTGAAACAATTTTGGAATCTATCCTGAGTAAGTGTAGAGCACGTATAAAATACCTGTATAGACAGGTGGGATGCTTGCCCGCGGCGACCAAAAAGACCCTCTGCCAAGCGCTTGTTCAATGTCATTTTGACTATTCTGTGTCATCCTGGTACTCTGCATCATCTAAATCAGCACAGCACAAACTTCAGGTCACTCAAAATAAAATGGTTAGGTTCATGCTGAACCTAGGACCCAGATCACATGTTGGTCAGGAACAACTTCAGTCACTAGGTATGCTCAATGTTTCTGACAGGGCCAAACAAATCAGGATAACTAATGCCTTCAAAATTTTCTATGACAGAGCTCCAGAGTATCTAAAGAATGATTTTGTTAAAGCAAATGAGAGGAGTGGACATAATACAAGAAACATGATGTTTAATTTTAAGGTCCCGAGAATCCAAGGACAGGGTAAGCAAACATTCTTCTTCACTGCCATCAAAGACTGGAACGACCTACCCCAGTCAGTCCGTGAAAAGAGAACACTGTATTCCTTCAGACGTAGCCTGAAGGAACACCTGAACCGGACAGCTGCGAGAAGGGAGCACCAAGCTTATGTCTACTACTAAATATGACATAAGAGATAGACAAACCAAACTGAAATGATTACTGATTACGGATTACTGATATTTACTATAGGATGTAAGGTATCTTAAAATAACCCCCTAGAAATACTTTTTCTAAAGTATCCTTTTCCCCAGCTAACCTAATCCCACAAGGACCCCAATGGAAATACGCCTAACGGCCTTATTGGGCTATCCTTAGTTGGAATTATGCAAGGCTGGTACATGTCATATTTGTAACAAACTATGTGGTACCAACTCTGTAAATTGCTGACTGAATAAATATTATTATTATTATTATTATCTGGCAGAACCGCCGCACTGCACTGCGGGTTGGCGGGAAGACGGGGCACCGTTGTACGGTGGGGTCACGGGGGACAACGGGACCAGCGGGGGACACTCCAGTCACACCTCTCACCACACCGGAGCAGCAACCAACAAGCCAACCCTGCCACCCTCTGCACCCTACCGAAAACAAATCGTAGCAGCGAAACGACTGCACCTATGGCTTTCATATTTTTACCACATGTACCTTACCCTTTAGGCTACCCACCACAAAAATCCCAAATCCCTCCTCCCACCCACTCATTGACTGTCGGTCCCGTCAGAAGGAAAAAAAGGAAAATCTGTGGCGGCGAAACGACTGCACCAATCGGGTCCATATTTGTGTGACAAGTCCCTTACCCTTCTGCCTTCCCCCCCACCACACCCCCAACCACCTCCAACCACCCACTTCCAGCGTATCCGTACGAAGATAAGGAAAAAAAGGAAAATCTGTGGCGGCGAAACTACCTCACCAATCGGTTCCATATTTGTGTGACAAGTCCCTTACCCTTCTGCCTTCCCCCCACCGCCTCCCACCACCCACTTCCAGCGTATCCGTACGAAGATAAGGAAAAAAAGGAAAATCCGTGGTGGCGAAACTACCTCACCAATCGGCTTCATATGTGTAACACAAGTCAATTACCCTTCTACCTTCCCCCAACCAACCCGAAAACCACCCTCCCACCCATACATTCCGATACCATAAAAGTCTCTGTAGTCTATAGTTTCTTTTCAGCTACTTTCGGGACCATCATCGGGGACCTGATTTCTGCCGAAAATGGACAAGGGGAGTGTTTTTTTTACCATTATCCTTCCTTTCTCTCCCAACTTGATAGATTTAGCCAAAAAAAAAAAAATCTGGCACTGGCAGAAGCACACCGTCAAAATTGGCTGGCACTCAGTGGGTTAAAGGTTACAAGGATGAATGGAGGGAGTTCACAAAATTGAACTCCTCCAGGATGAATTCCGCGATGTTGTTCATGGTGCCGATGAAGGACTGGGAATGGGAATGGTGTGGCCATTCCTGCCCTTTTGTAGTTCCCAGATTCCAACCCAGACCTACGTGGTTGACAAAGACTGTCTTTGTCTGTGTTTGGACAGACGGGGTGTGCCTACGATTGTCCGGACACGGTCCACGTAATGCCTACAAACTCACAAGACGTACGGCCTCAGCTACGTAGGTCTTGTGGGGGCGTGGCCATGGGCGTGGCCTGTGTTCCCGCAAATCGGGCAGCCCAGGCGGACTAACGGGACATGCTTACGCAAGTCGCAAGCACGTACGTAGCTCCATACGACTACATTACCTCTGACGTAACACTGGCCCCGTTACGGTACGTATGTCGGGAAGTGCAATAGTCGTAGTCTATACGGGCGTACACGGCCGGACTACGCCCGTCATAACACAAAATTGGCGATCACGCCTGACGGGAGCATACGGGAGCGATATACGTGAATGTGTGACCCCAGCATTAGTTGGGCGATTTTGATACCTGTCGCCTCATTTCTCTGTCAATATTAAGACCTTTTGTGCCATTTAGATGTCTATTTTATTTCCTGGCGAGCGATAGCGAGCCTGTAATTTTAGAAGGAACCGGCCTTTGGCCAGGAAATTTTTCTACCGAAAAAACTATCTTGAAGGGGATGTACCGGTATGTTTTTTTTTTTTTTTATGCTAGATGGAGGTCTAGCGAGGAAACTCAAAAATAAATAAATAAATAAATAAATATATATATAAACCAAAAAACAAGCACTACCCCCTTGGCTACCAAAGCGTATTACTATATTTGGGTAACTATGAGTATGAAGGAAGCATTGTTCATGACTATATCTCGTGTAGCGTTCTAACTGACTTGCCGTTGTTTTTACGCGGTTAAATAGTAAGTCAGGGGGTTTAATAAGTTTAATTAACTTTATTGTAACAACCTTTGTTTCATTCGCGACATTGAATTTATGAAGAATGAAAACCAGATAATTTGGCCTCAGGGGACAACTGAATTATCACAGATAGCCTAGCTCAGTTTACTTTAATTTCACATGTATCGATATAGGCTACCCCAGAAGAAAAAATGAACAAAATTGGCTACTCAGTAAATGTAGCATGCGTGTACAAATGTATGTATATTTACATGGATATATTTATGTATATTAAAATCAATTTAATTATCATCCACCCAGCTCCGTGGTCATTTGGTATACATGTATCAATGTATGTGTAATGTGTGCATGTAAGAATATATTTATGGAATATTAATAAAACACTGAATCTTCCTCTAGCCCGCTTTACCTCACCTGTCCAATCCATTCAGTATGCATGTATGTATTAAGGGAGCCCACCTCGTTTTTTTTTTTTTATCTTTCTCTCCCTCTCACTTTGGCTTGTATCCATTCGGCCCCATTCAGCCTACTATTTTAAGACGTTTACCCCCATCCAGGTGTCAATATTTTCCTGGCGAACGGTAGCGAGCCAGCATATATATATATATATATATATATATTTGATTTGACAGCAAGCTAAATTTGTACATTCAATGTCTCCGGCGAAGCCGGGTTTCTCCATACAATGCTGGCTCGCTATTGCTCGCCAGGAAGAAATCGACACCTGGATGGGGATAAACGTCTTAAAACAGTTGACTGAATGGGGCCGAATGGATACAAGCCAGGGAAAGCGAGAAAAGGAGAGAAAGAAAAAAAAAGCTGGTGACCCCCTCAATGTATGTATTTGTGTGCCTGAACAGATATAAATATGTATGTCAAGAAATATTGAAGCGTCCTCCAGCCCGGCCCCCACTACTCCCCCGCTTTACCTTAAGGGGAGATGGAGCATTTTTCTAGACCCCCTTCTCCCTCATGTTTAGCCCCATTAGTTTTCAGATTTTAAGATGTTTGCCCTATTAGTTTGTCGATCTTAACCCTCTCCGTCACATATGACGCGACCGCGTCATATGGCGGTATTGCCCAAAGGTATCATATGACGCTTCCGCGTCATATGAACCTAGTGAAATAGCTCAATAAGTAAGTTATATGACACTTTTGCGTCATATTGAGCTCAGTAAGTTAGGTAAGTTAGATCAGAATATGTCGATTGGTGGCAACCCCAAATTCCTCCGACTTCTAACGGTCCCTGTCCCTCAGCGTGAGAAAGACTGTTGTGGGGGAAATACCGGGCGCTCGGGCAACCCCTATCTTTCGTAAGTTAATATGTCTGCCCCATTTCCCTGTCAATATTAGGACCTTTCGTGCTATTTAGGTGTCGAATTATTTCCTGGCGAACGATAGTGAGCCTGAAGTTTTGGAAGAATCGTCCTTTGGCCGAAAAAAAAATTCTACCAAAAAAAGTAAAAATTAATCTAGAAGGGGATCTAATGGATGTTTTTTTAGTTTGACGAGGTCTAGGGAGGAAACTAAAAAATATGATAAAAGATATTATAAATTAGGACAAAACTAGGCCCTTCCCCCTTTAGAGCACGCCCATTCAGCACCCCCAACAACTTCAGAGACCCTACTCCAACGTCGTAAATCAGCCGGACCAGAGGCAGGAATCCACCCATGCCTCACGTATATATTGCCTTAAGGGGATAGTGGCTATATTTTTGGTCTATTAATTTTTATTTTAATCTATTATTTAGTTTCCTCGCTAGACCATCATCAAACTTAAATAAAACACCCCCTAGATCACCCTTCAAGATAAATGTGTAAATTTTTCGGTAGAAAAATTTCCCGGCCGAAGGCCGGTTCTTCTTAAAATTACAGGCTCGCTATCGCTCGCCAGGATAAAATCGACACCTAAATGGCACGAAATGTCTTCTTAAAATTGACAACGAAATGGGGTGAAAGGTGTTAAAATCGTCAAACTAATGGGCCGAACGTCTTATAATCTGAAAACTAATGGGGCTAAACATAAGGAAGAAGGGGGACCAGAAAAACGACCCATCTCCCCTTAACCTCTATCTTACCTTTTCCAACGTTCTTTATCTTCTCTTTCTTTCAATTTCCATATACTCATCTGTATTTTGTCTCTCTTTTCTTCTCCTTCGCTTTCAATTGACTTATGTATTTGTCTATCTTCTGTCACTGCCTCCTCTTCTTCTTCTCTCCCCTTGAGTCTTCTACGGTTTAACTCTCTTTCCCTTCCCTATTTTCCTATTCTTCTTTCACTATGCAAATGTTCTGTCTGTTATTTTGGTTCCGACCACTTCCCTTCTGTCTCTGTCCTCTCCTTATTGCACTTACAACTTTATTTCCTCTCTCTCTCTCTCTCTCTCTCTCTCTCTCTCTCTCTCTCTCTCTCTCTCTCTCTCTTCTCTCTTCTCTCTCTCTCTCTCTCTCTCTCTCTCTCTCTCTCTCTCTCTCTCTCTCTCTCTCTCTCTCTCTCTCTCTCTCTCTCTCTCTCTCTCTCTCTCTCCTCTCTCTCTCTCTCTCTCTTTCCTCTTATCTCTCTCTCTCTCTCTCTCTTCTCTCTCTCTCTCTCTCTCTCTCTTCTCTCTCTCTCTCTCTCTCTCTCTCTCTCACACACCCACCCACCGCCGCCCCTGCCAGCTAATCTTGGCGCCCGTCCGATAGGAGTGCAAAGTAAAGTATTAAAAAATGCTCCACAATCTCGACAGGTGACAGAAAAAGCCGAAGATGGGTGGAGAGGGGCGGTGTGGATAGATGTGGGTGTGGGTGGGTGGATGTAAATGTTGTGGGTGTGGATAGGAGGGTGGTAGTAGATGGTGGGGGGTGAATAAACTTGGTTGGATGTGGGTAGGTGTGATGAGTGTGGGTAGAGGTGTGAAATGGATGTGTGGGTGGTAGTCGTTGGTGGGTGGGTGAATGAACTTGGATGTGGAGAGAGAGAGAGAGAGAAATATGATGGGTTGAATGAAAATGGCAGGATTGATGATTGAACATAATGATATTTATAACTGGCTGGTTGATAAGAGCAGGATAGAATTATGAAATTGCGTTGTGGATGATAGTAAATGGAATTATGGATATTGAAAAATGGATGATGGATGACTTAAAATGACTGAAAATGGGAAGATGGATGACTAAAAAATGTGAATGTGAATGATTGACTGAAAATGATAATGTGGATGGATGAAAATGAGAAGGTGGATGACTGAATATGGGACGATGGATGGTTGAAAATGGATGCCTGTATATGGGAAGATGGATGGTTGAAAATGGGAAGATGGATGGCTGGAATGGAAAGATGGATGGCTGAAAATAGCCTATGAATAAGTGAAAACAGCCAGATGGATGCTTGAGAATGGCAAAATATACCTCTAAAAATAGGAGTCTGAGAGTAGATCTAAAAATAAAAGTGAAAAACAAACTTAGAAAGAATGCTTCAGAATGTTCAAAAGACCAATAATGACGAGATTTACAATATATTTCTTACAACTGGCTGAACATGTATTCCCTTAGCTACTGATTTACAATATATTTCTTACAACTGGCTGAACATGTATTCCCTTAGCTACTGATTTACAATATTTCTTCCAACTGGGAACATGTATTCCCTTAGCTACTGATTTACAATATATTTCTTACAACTGGCTGAACATGTATTCCCTTAGCTACTGATTTACAATATATTTCTTACAACTGGCTGAACATGTATTCCCTTAGCTACTGATTTCCCGATACTTAATGGCAAAATATGAAACCATGTCTCAGCATCATATGAATACCACGTGTTCATAATTAATATTATATTTTCGCTTTAAAATCTTCGTAATAACGGGGTAATCAAACTGAGGGACATGAAGGTTTACCATCAGCTGAAAACAACAACTATAGGTTAAGGGGGGTGACCTGCTTTTTTATATTTCTGTCCTTTTCTCTCTTTCTCTGGCTTGTATCCATTCGGCCCCATTCAGCCAACTATTTTAAGACGTTTATCTCCATCTAGGTGTCGATTTCTTGCTGGCGAGCGATAGCGAGCCAGCATTATAATTATGAAGAAATCCGGCTTCGCCGGAGAAATTTTTCTATCAAAAAATTTACAAATTTAGCCTGCTGTTAAACAAAACTAAAGAATATGCTGGCTCGCTACCGCTCAACAGTAAAATATTGACACCTGGGTTGGGATAAACGTCTTAAAACAGTAGGCTCATTGGGGCCAAATGGATACAAGCCAGAGAAAGAGAGAAAAGGATACAACAAAAACAGGTCACGCCCCTTAAGTCAAAGTCAATGTAACTGAAAGCTTGGACGCTTGAAAAGTTGTAAAGCCAGCACTATGCAATCGCTTATTTCTCAACTTTTACCGCCAACACTGGACTGGCAGCTTGTGAGCAAACCCTGTCCAATGATTCTGTCACCTAAATTAATCTACATAGTTCCCAACATGGGTGTAAAAAGTAAATATGCCAGACAAAATTAATGTTGGTGTTATGCTCTATCTCAACGAGTCTGCCTATACTCCAAATGTACGTGTTAAACTATCACGCCCTCTATGTTATGTTAAGGGGAGATATCCACTTGAGGGATTTTTTTTCTCGACTCCTTTCTCCCTCATGTTTAGCCCCATTGTTTTTTCTAATTTTAAGACGTTCGCCCCATTATATTGACGATTTAAGAACTTTCGACCCATTTCTGTCAATTTTAAGACCTTTCGTGCCATTTAGGTGTCGATTTTATCCTGGCGAGCGATAGCGAGCCTGTTATTTAAGAGGAACCGGCTTTCAGCCGGGACATTTTTTTACCGAAAAATGTACAAATTTATCTTGAAATGGGCTCAAGGGGATGTAATCTTAAGCTTGATGGATATCTAGAGACCAAAGTAAAAAAAAAACTTAAGAATAATAAAAGAGTCAACTTGCACTATTGTACTAATGAACCGGTGCACGACACTTATTCAATTTGCCATTATTATTTGAAGATAAAAGCTCTCGTGTACAGTAACCCTCATGGCCTCCCTTCCGGACCCACAATGCTGCTGCATATGTTCAGGGGTTGAATTTGACTTCACTCGGATTGAAGTGGGGAGGAACTTTGACTTATGATTGTCAGATTGGCAAACGAGACTTTTTTTTATTCAGTCTCAAAGCCAAGTCCCTTGTGCTTAATCCTCATTTAATATACAAAGTTAAAGGAACTTTCTACATAACTCTATTTTTGTTCTATGTGTAGGAAGGAGACAAAAGGCAATGCTGCTTGTAACAAGTGACTCAACCCATCCCTAAATTGAAATACAGAAAGCCTAACTCAAGATCTGGACAAGCTGAGCTTGAAGCAGTTTAAGTAATAGGATGAGGAAAATATAGATTAAGGGAGAGAGTTCTAGAGTTTACTTGTTACGTGGAAGAATGACTGGGAAAATTGGTTGGAGAATTTTACAGAATAGTGTTGAAAGGTGGGTGCCACCTACTCTCCGTAAGGGACGAGGTATACAGCGACAAAGCTATGAAGATCATTGATTATTGTAATAGCAGTAGAAGAGAAAGAGAGAGATATGCCACATTGCAACATGTAGATAGAGATTGTAGGAGTTGAGTTTATGAGATGAAATGCTTTTAACTCTACCCTTTCAAGAAGTGCGGTATGGGTGGAACCTCCCCACACATGCGAAAAGTACTCGATACATTGGCGTACAGTACCGGTATCCTTGTACAAAGCAAGAAGCTGTGAGGGCGGTAAAGAACCCACGGAGACGAATTAGCACACCTAATTTCTGGGAAGCAGATATAGCAAGAGTGGTAAAGAATATTGAGAGAGAACGAAGGGTTGATTTGAGTGATATTGAAGAGTAAGGGTTAATTCAAGTGGACAATTGTGTTGGGTAGATAGATGTAGAACCTGGACTTTGGGAAGCTTTGTAAGCAACAAGGTTAGATCAGCTCCAATTGAAGCTAGTTGATAGATCAGAAGATGGGCGTACTATGGCCTTATCACATGAGTTTAGAAGTGACTGCAAGGAGGGTCGTTGTGGAAAGTTAGATGAATAGTGTATGGTAGATTCATCGGCATATGAGTGGATAGACCTAGAGGTACAGTTGAGATTATTAATGAATATTAGAAATAGAACTGGAGATAAGACAGAGCGCTGAGGAACACCGGAGTTGATAGGTTTAGGAAATGATCGATGGCCGTCTACAACCGTAGCTAGGGAATTATCAGAAAGGATATTAGTGATAGATAGATAGAGGGATAGAAATCGAAGGGTAGAAGTTTAGAAACAAGGAATTTTTGCCATACACTATCGAAGGCTTACATATGCCCAGCGCAATAAAAAAAGTTCTAGCTGAAGCCCCGAAAGGAGGATGACAAAGATTTAATAAGATAAGAAATTAGCATGCCAGTAGAGCGTCCTTTAAGGGAGCCCACCTCGCTTTTTATCTCTTTCTCTCCCTCTCTCTTTGGCTTGTATCCATTCGGCCCCATTCAGCCTACTGTTTTAAGACGTTTACCCCCATCCAGGTATCAATATTTTCCTGGCGAGCGGTAGCGAGCCAGCATATATATATTTTTGTTTTGACAGCAAGCTAAATTTATAAATTTTTCGATAGAAAAATTTCTTCGGCGAAGCCGGATTTCTCCATAAAATGCTGGCTCGCTTTCGCTCGCCAGGAAGAAATCAACACCTGGATGGGGATAAACGTCTTAAAACAGTTGGCTGAATGGGGCCGAATGGATACAAGCCAGGGAAAGAGAGAAAATGAGAGAAAGATAAACAAAAAAGCCGGTGACCCCCCTTAAATGACTTTCCTGTCTTGCCTCTCACATTCAACTGTCTTGAACAACATTGCCGCGGTTTGCCAGCCTCGTGACGGTACTGTCGGACAAGTGTGAATGGAGGGCTCGACATTAACGGAGGGCTGTGTTGAATGGTGTGTGTGTGTGTGTGTGTGTGTGTGTGTGTGTGTGTACTATAATATTATGTAATGCGTGTGTACCCTTTATGACTTTAAGTATTTATGTGTGTGTATATGTATGTATGTATGTGTGTATATATGTGTGTGTGTGTGTGGGTGTATCAGAGAGAGAACGCGTGTGTGGGTGTAAGATTGGAATACAATAATACAAGAGGTTAAACATACACTCATAAAATATGACACGTTGGGATATTTTGCTTGCTATTGCCGTTATCGAGCAATGTATCTGATTTGCCCATTAGGCTATCAAAAATACCCTCCCAGATTTCTTTCATGCCCACCCAGACCCCCTTCAAGCTAAATTTGTATATTTTTCAATATAAAAGTGTCCCTGCCGAAGGCCGATTTCTTCCAAGTTACAGGCTCGTTATCGTTCGCCCAGAAAAGAAAAAAAAAATCGACAACTAAATGGGGTAAAGCGTCTTATTATCGCTATGGAGATCCAAAAACACGACCCCCGGACCAAATAGGGTAAAAGTGCTCAAGTAGTAGTGAAGGGAGCTGCACAGTAAGATACAAAATTCCGACAACCTTTATACGAAAATATAACCAAAAATCTAGTCAAGGATCAAGTACGTCACATAATATATTCACGATTTTGACATTGCAAATATATCATGGGGATGAATATAATAAGATCACAAAATCGAAAGCGCAAACAAAAATAGGTCAAGAGGGTTAGGTTTGTAAAAGGAAATACTGGGAAGATTCGACAGCTTCATTCGGTATTAGATAGGGTAAATTTTATAAATAATGTCTTGTGGAAGCATATTTTGCTACAATATTATCTTTTGACTTTCTTATGTGACCTGATTTCTGAGATACTGATTAAGTGTGTGATGATAATATAACGCACTATACTTTAAGTTATCAATCGTGTATAATCATTATTAACTGCTGCTCTTTATATCGCCAATACAATTATTGAAAATATATCAAAATAATGAGTTTCTTAAATTTGAACTATTACTCATCAAATTTGCCGAACGAACTTATTTACCTTCTCCGTGCCTACTTTAAGGGGGGTCACCGTTTTTTTTCTTTCTCTTCTTTTTTCTTTTTCCCTGGCTTGTATCCATTCGGCCCCATTCAGCCAACTGGTTTAAGACGTTTATCCCCATCCAGGTGTCTATTTCTTCCTGGCGAGCGATAGCGAGCCAGCATTGTATGGAGAAATCCGGCTTCACCGGAGAAATTTTTCTATCGAAAAATTTACAAACTTAGCTTGCTGTCAAAACAAAAATATATATATGCTGGCTCGCTACCGCTCGCCAAGAAAATATTGACACCTGGATGGGGGTAAACTTAAAACAGTAGGCTGAATGGGGCCGAATGGATACAAGCCAAAGAGAGAGGGAGAGAAAGAGAAAATAAGCGAGGTGGGTCCCCTTAAATAAACAAGTTCTAACCTCAAGGATATACTCAAGAAATATAAACACCATTCTGACCCACACCTGAATCGCTAAACTACACACAAAATGAGCTTAAGGGGGCCCACCTCGCTTTTTTTCTCTGTCTCTCCCTCTGTCTTTGGCTTGTATTAATTCGGCCCCATTCAGCCTACTGTTTTAAAACGTTTACCCGCATCCAGGTGTCAATATTTTCTTGGCGACCGGTAGCGAGCCAGCATTTTTTTTTTTTTTTTTGACAGCAAGCTGCATTTGTACATTTTTCGATAGAAAAATTTCTCCGGCGAAGCCGGATTTCTCCATACAATTCTGGCTCGCTATCGCTTGCCAGGTAGATATCAGACACCTGGATGGGGATAAACGTCTTAAAACAGTTGGCTGAATGGGGCCGAATGGATACAAGCCAGGAAAGAGAGAAAAGGAGAGAAAGAAAGAAAAAACGGTGACCCCCCTTAACGGATGATCTTATATAAAAGTGTGTCCATTAAAAGATATTATACCTCACAAACTCTCGTAGCGGTGACGTCAATGAGACACAAATACATTAACTTATAACTTTTATATATGCACTCTCACTCAAATGATAAGAACCCCCTTCCCCTTCCCATACCCTCGAACACACACACATATACGTATACAGCCCACACACACACACACACACATACTCACACACACACACGCATACACACACACACACACACACACACACACACACACACACACACACACACACACACACACACACACACACACACACACACACACACCACACACACACACACACACACACACACACACACACACACACACACACACACACACACACACACACACACACACACACACACACACACACACACACACACACACACACACACACACACACACACACACACACACACATAAATACTTAAAGTCATAAAGGGTACACAGTCACTACATAATATTATAGTCCACAATTAAACACACACACACACATACACGCGCATACATACACACACACACACACGCGCGCATTCATACACACACATAAATACTTAAAGTCATAAAGGGTACACAGTCACTACATAATATTATAGTCCACAATTAAACACACACACCACACACACACACACACGCGCATACACACACACGCACACACACAAGAGCTATGTTTATTTACAGTAAAATGAGTGAAGGAAAAAACCATCACGTGAGGGAGTGTATGACACTCGGTGGGTTTAGGGGGGGGGGGGAGAGTAGGAACACTTTTAAGACACTGTCATACGAGCGCTTTTTTCCGTCAATTTTCCATGAGCAAGTTTTTTCTAGTTATATTTTGGGACATTTTAGCACTGATATTGGTAACTAGACTGAAGGTAGACTATGTTAGGCGGTTGAATTCTGATAAAGTGTAATTTTTTAAGCTGCCAGACCATAATTGCCCGTATAAATTGCTCGAAAAACGGCTCCTGTGACTCCGGCTTTACACTATATTTACACGGACAACCTTTTACACCACCAGCACTATCAACACTGTTGATCCATTTGTCTCCATTTTATACATACTCTTAAGGGAGCCCACCTCGCTTTTTTCTCTTTCTCTCCCTCTCTCTTTGGCTTGTATCCGTTCGGTCCCATTCAGCCTACTGTTTTAAGACGTTTAACCCCATCCAGGTGTCAATATATTCCTGGCGAGCGGTAGCGAGCCAGCATATATAGGCCTATATTTTTTGTTTTGACAGCAAGCTAAATTTGTACATTTTTCAATATAAAAATTTCTCCGGCAAAGCCGGATTTCTTCATACAATGCTGGCTCGCTACTGCTCGCCAGGAAGAAATCGACACCTGGATGGGGATAAACGTCTTAAAACGGCTGAATGGGGCCGAATGGATACAAGCCAGAGAAGGAGAGAGAAGGAGAGAAAGAGAAAAAAAGCAGGTGACTCCCTTAAATAATCAATATCCTACATGTTTTGACGCAAGTAAACAATCATCGTATTGAAAGGCTTCAGCTGATTGAAATCTTTGAACAAATAATAAAGAGGTAATCAGTAAAAGACTGAAATGCTTGTTGTGTTACTAACTTGTGAGTGATGAACGCTCTCTCTCTCTCTCTCTCTCTCTCTCTCTCTCTCTCTCTCTCTCTCTCTCTCTCTCTCTCTCTCTCAAATCTTCATAGTTTGTAATGCTCAAGATCGATTTTTGTCGGTTTATTTTCTGTATTCTTAGTATGTCATTTCCTCTCCTCTCCTTTCAGCTAATGGCTGCCATTTTACATAAATGATTTATTAATAGTATTACTGTATTTACGCGGATACATACACACACACATCCACCCACCCACGCCACATTAATCAACACCCTCCCCCTCCACACACACCACATACACACATCCACCCACACCACATTATCCCCCCCCACCAACACACATATACCTACGGTTCGAACCAACACAAATAACCATGGCGGTCACATATTTCCCCAATTGCTGTAACCCCCACCATCCAGCCAATTTAACACCTGTGACATAAGTACGCAGGAGCCAAAATCCCTCAACCACCACCACCAGGCCTTCTAGACCCCGTGAGGAAAAGAGGCAGTAACACAAGAAATATATCTTCCGGCAACTTTCAAATTGGCAATTAAATCCTGGCAATATTGCGAGGCTTTGTTTACATCGGGAGTGTGTGTTTCGGTATCGGCATTTAGACTGAAGCTAATAATTAAAGTATGCCGAAACCTCTAATAAGCTATTATCCTGAATCTTACAGACCAGAGTTGCTGATAAAGATGCAAGAAAAAACCCTATACGTGTGAATCAGCCCTAACCTATCATGCCTTCACTTCAAATGTTTGGATTTTGAGTCAGGGTCTATCTTGGTCTTGTTGGCTGATATTAGCCCAAGGAAATGTTTGCGGTAAGATGGGGAAACTGATGAGAGATGGCCATACCTACATGATTTTCGCATCTTGTTATAATGTTCTCTATTTGTAGATTTGGAAAAGTCTATAAAGCTGTGAAAAATGTCCTGATGATAGCCCATAATAGTTTGAAACTGGGGAAAGATCCATGTAATGTAAACAAACTGAGATAACTGTTTGCAACTTTAAATTATTGACTAAATTATAAAAGGGGGAAACAATAAACAAAATATAAACAAACTTGAATATAGTACATCCTTGTGGCTTGGCTAGCCTACCATACACAAACTTATGAATAGTGAAGTTTCAAGTCCCTGAACACATTCGTCTATTATATTTTTTCTAACAAGTTCATACAGCTTGATGCCAGAGGTGGTATCAGCCAAAGTGTCAAACCAAAGCAATTTTGTTTTGAAATGTTGTGTATACGAGAGTAAATACAAGAAAATTACATGACATATAATTGTTTTGGCAGTTTTTAAATTTCCAAAGACATAATTTGAATTACCGTATATATATTTATCTTTAGACACACTACTGTATATTAAAAACCAACGGGAAACGACTTGGCTTTCGTTTGACACCCTGGTATCAGCTACACTAGAGATAATATATACACGTAATTGCAGAATAAATCAAACAATAGTATGGCCGAAGCATACGACTAAATGAAAAAAGTATTTTTTGTACAGCTTACGATAACCTGTTGCTCACAGTTGTTGATGAAGAAAGAGACTTAACTGTTAATGCGTGTATAGACTCATGACAGTTCGGATATTTCCTATACACAAATACAACCATTCAGATTAGTTTGCATGTTTAAGTTTCTATGCATAAAAAAATGGAGGTACTTAAACTACCCCCAAAATGGGGATTGGGCCTGAGCATATAGATAGATAGATATATAGATAGACTTAAACTACATACAATGATAATAATAAACTTCCATATTGCTTTATATGAAAAGTTATGAACAAAAGGAAATCCTAAGATATTTTAAGGGGAATTGACACGTAAAGTGAAAACGGCAATTAACCCTTTTAGTACCAAAAAAAAAATCCCTCTCGCTTTGTGTTGTATTTATTTGACCGGCATTAAACGACTTTCGCCAATTTCAGAAGGATCTCTAGGAATCGAAGGAGTTATGCACATCATAATTAATGTTATGACTCCCACAGGTCCTTCCTAAGCTTCATACTATATAATCCTAGCCAGAATGAAAGACAGAGGCCACAGGGTGTCAAACGAAAACAGACCCTTCTTTTTAATCGTATTGCATTATTTTTGTCTGTGTGTATGAAGTTGACAAAAGGCAAAGCTGCCTGTAACAAGTGTCTCCCCCATAATTGAAAGAGGGATAGAGAGCCCCAAAGTTAAAAGTGTGGTTTAGATGTCTTATGAAGTCTTTAAAAAATATAAAACGGCTAAACAAACCATTTCTGGACCTTCACCCTGGGCATTTCCCTACCGAAAAATTTACAAATTTATCTGGAAGGGGGGTCTTGGGGTTATATTTGTATAGCTTAATGGAGTGTCTAGGGAGCAAAAAAAAAAAAAAAAACGATATTGAACGATTGTATTCAGTTTTTAAAGGGCCTCCAGCAATTAACATGCTTCGAACATTCTCACTATACCATATTTACTACCGGTACAACAGATCCTTCTTAAACTGCAAACAATCGTCTAAATATAGCTAGAATATAATTTAAATCACGTCACCGGTACAGGAGTTAATAAATGTGAACGTCAGCCTGTAATACACCAAACACTGCTGTAGTCATGGATTACAATTGAAATACTGTAATATATTGTGTAGAGAGTCCAATACGTGATGGATTGTGTAGAGAGTCCAATACGTGATGGATTGTGTAGAGAGTCCAATACGTGATGGATTGTGTAGAGAGTCCAATACGTGATGGATTGTGTAGAGAGTCCAATACGTGATGGATTGTGTAGAGAGTCCAATACGTGATGGATTGTGTAGAGAGTCCAATACGTGATGGATTGTGTAGAGAGTCCAATACGTGATGGATTGTGTAGAGAGTCCAATACGTGATGGATTGTGTAGAGAGTCCAATACGTGATGGATTGTGTAGAGAGTCCAATACGTGATGGATTGTGTAGAGAGTCCAATACGTGATGGATTGTGTAGAGAGTCCAATACGTGATGGATTGTGTAGAGAGTCCAATACGTGATGGATTGTGTAGAGAGTCCAATACGTGATGGATTGTGTAGAGAGTCCAATACGTGATGGATTGTGTAGAGTCCAATACGTGATGGATTTTACAGTCACGATAACAGTTTTAGCCCTTTCTATCAGATACCCCCTTCATCTTTTTCTTTTGATTCGGACAACTATTAAACGATTTTAGTCAGCTTAGGGAGGACGTCTACCATAGTTATCGATTCTTGCTGACGAGCGGTAGCACATCTGCAATTTAAGAGAAACCGGCCTTCGGCCGTGACAGTTCTCTACCTAAAAATGTACAAATTTATCTCGAAGGGGGGTCCTGTGGCATTTTTTTTTTTTTTTTTCAATCTTGATGGAGGTCTTGGGAGAAAACTAAAACCCTCCCATTAATGGGTTAAAATACAAGCGGGTGTTACTAATCTGGACGTGGCTATCTGCCCATATTATACTTAATTCATTATATGTAGGCCAAACAAATTGACCATTAACCTCGATAACTTAAAAACGATTAGAGTGATCGAGCTAATATTTCTACCATTTAGAAGGTTCAGACATGAAATAGGTGTGGAAATTTACAACCCATCTGATCTAGCCCTTTTTTAGTAGAGTTTACGGGTCAGGATTTCTGACCTACCTATAATGATTGGACTATACCTAATGCTATTAATTTGATCGATTTATACCACATTTTACATTTAAGAAAAAAAACAAAAACAAAAAATGTAAGTGTGAAATTATCAGATAGATTACATACTTATAATACTGTAAGCAAATAATTGTTCCATGATTGAAAGGATTATTAATAGTAACGGTAAAACCTTCTGTATCAAAAGATGGTTAAATACGTCAAGAGGTCGTACACTATTCTCTAAGGTATGCTACCGTATATACAATTAATTTCTCAAGCCAAAGATATTAGATAAATAATTAAATAAATAAATAAATATATAAATAAATATATAAATTAATTAATATCTAAATAATACGCAGAAACAAAGATATACACAACAAACTAAAATTATTAAATTAATAAATATGTAGGCTATTAGTATACAAAATGAAAATGTAAATCCAAACTTAACCTAGAAAATAGGCCATCTTTTCACCAATCGGTTTATTTGTGTTAAGTGGAGGTAGCAATAAATTTCGAAGCGTGCCAATTCCCCCCCCCCCCCCCCCCCTTTCCTCACTAGAGACTTTACAGTAACAGAGATCGGCCAACCTCCGCCATATTGGTGCCACTGGTGTCATTAGCCTCTCGCACCACCCAAATATGTTTTAAGACCATATTAAACCCTCGGCTACACTGGTACGGTCGCGCTAATAAGTCATGTCCCAGCTGTCATTACGTTGAGCTTGCTCTGTGATGTATTAATGTCTGTTAGATGTTGAATAGGGTGGATAAGTGTAGGAACATGTTTGTATATTTCATTCGATATGAAGAAATGAAGCTTAGATATTGCTGATACCAATTATTGATCAAAACATACTTGGTGCCGAGACATCACTTATTAGTGCGACTGTACAAGATATAGAGTTGGCATTTGGATCTAATTTATATCGGAGTACAAATCAAATTTAGATCACTCCGTTGTTTGATCATTATGGCACCAAAATGGCGCCCAGTGTAAAAGTCGACCGTCTCTCTCTTACTACAGGCTCTCTATTCTCCACCAACGGACACCTCCACCACCAGCACCACCTCCACCATCACCATCACCACCACCCCCATCACCACCACCACCACCCCCATCACCACTACCACTACCGCCACCACCATCACTAACACCACCATCACTAACACCGCCACCCCCATCACCATTACCACCACCCCTATCACCACCCCCATCACCATTACCACCACCCCTATCACCACCACCACCCCCCCCATCACACCCCCCCCCCCCATCACCACCCCCACCACCACTACCGCTACCACCCCCACCACCACTACCGTTACCACCACCCCCACCACCACCACTATCACCGCCATCTAGAGTGTAGAACTGTGTGGGTGTTAACAACTGACGGACTGTGAAAATAAGCAAAAAGGGGGGGGGGGGGTAGCAGCAGCCAGGTACGGAAGTGGAAGAGCGGGGAAGGAAAAGCGAAAACGAGAAGGGGGTGTAGAAGAACAAGGGCACGAAAAGGAAAAGGCAAAAGGGCGAATAAGATGAACGAACAGCAACAGACAAACTATAACTCTGTCTCTTTCTAGCTGACGGTAAATTGCCAAGTCTTCAGCTTCATTACTCCGCTATTATGCAGGTTTTGTAGCGAAATCTGTTATAACTGTCTTGATAGCGTAGTGCATAAGTGCGCGGAATTTGGATGCGAGTATCCTGGGTTCGAGTCCTTGGAGTGCCACATGTACAGTATTTGTTGAATTTATTAATTGAGTTTAGAAGTGGACTTGGTTGGTGGAAAAAAACATAATAATTAATAATGAAAACTTGGTACTAGGCTAATATGAAGAAGAGACATGGTAGTTCAATATTTGTCCGTTAGTTATCGAAAAATCAGTTGTTAAGGGATTCAATTTACCGGCAGAAGAAATGAAACCGAGTAGTGCTAACAAGGTTCCTCGGTTTAGAGCAATACATGTGGACGACTCGCTGCAATGGCCTATAAAATATAATAAACTAGTATTATTGCAAACATTTATGGTAACTAATGATAAAAGTCGATGCAGTTTCCAATTTATTTATGTCACAGTGCATATTATGCCAAATGTTTACACTGCTGTTGAAAAATGACAGGCTTAGCTTGATCCGACTACAATTGTCTTCCATAAATAATTAATAAAGATGGGCAAAAGGATAAAACAAGAGAGAGAGAGAGAGAGAGAGAGAGAGAGAGAGAGAGAGAGAGAGAACAAATTGATATTAGGGCCTTGCTGAAGGTCTTGATATATCTTATACAGCTGTTTAATCTTCAGTTTAGTGTCAACAAATAGAGAGACAAATCAAAATTACTTCATCTTCCACTTTGCACGATGGAGTATCCCGTTTTCTTATGCAGCAAAATATAAATGGGAACTTACTTGTTGAGTATAACTATAAACAAACACATTTTCCGCTCTGTATCTCAAACAAATACGGCGATAAAATATAAAAAATAACTTAAAACTCTATCAACAGCCTAACTCTGGCACCTCCCTCATCCCTTCCATCAACCACACAAGAACAACACAGTCCATCAATAAGGGTGTTAAATGTTAAAAAAAAATATATAACTAGACAGAAAGCTAAACTACAACAAATTATGACGAAGACGATAAAGGGGAGAGAGAGAGAGAGAGAGAGAGAGAGAGAGAGAGAGAGAGAGAGAGAGAGAGAGAGATAGAGAGAGAGAGAGAGAATTATAATGAGCATGTGAGAGAGGGGGTAGTGTAGCAGCAGCACTTCAGCGAGGACAATCACCTTCACCTGTCTCACTCACTCAAGCACCTCTCTCTCTCTCTCTCTCTCTCTCTCTCTCTCTCTCTCTCTCTCTCTCTCTCTCTCTCTCTCTCTCTCTCTCTCTCTCTCTCTCTCTCTCTCTCTCTCTCTCTCTCTCTCTCTCCTTTTCTATCGGATATGCCATCTCTACTAGAATTAAGTCCTGACCACCTCGTTGGGATCGTAAGGTCTGTGTGGCCAGTGTAGCTATGTAAATCTATGTAAATATATATCTCTCTCTCTCTCTCCTATTCATGACTCACCATTCTACAAATATCATTGTATTACTCTGCACCTTTCATTCATTGCCCTAGCTTTATTATTATTATATATATAGTCCCTTTCTAGCGAATTTGCACTTGGTCCTTTAGAGCAATAAATTTAAATCTACTTTGAGCTGCTTGACTGACTAATGTGTAGCAGGGTGCCTTAACGGGAGATATCCACTGGAGGGATTTTTTTCTTGACTCCTTTCTCCCTCATGTTTAGCCCCATTGTTTTCCTAGTATTAAGACGTTCGCCCCATTATTTTGACGATTTTAAGAACTTTCGACCCATTTCTGTCAATTTTAAGACCTTTCGTGCCATTTAAGTGTCGATTTTATCCTGGCGAGCGAAAGCGAGCCTGTAATTTAAGAGGAACCGGCTTTCAGCCGGGAAATTTTTCTACTGAAAAATGTACAAATTTATCTTGAAAGGGGCTCAAGGGGGTGTAATCTTAAGCTTGAAGGATATCTACGGACCAAACTAAAAACCTCCACTTAACCCTGCTGTGTAGTATGATGTTTATGTTTTATTTTGTTTTTTGTTTTGTTTTCGTAACTGAAATATGTTAATTAGACACAGTACCATCATCCAATCAGGTCGAAGTCGAATTCTCAAGTTCAAATCGACTATTGTAAACTCGCTAGGATAAACAAAATTAACTATAGCCTGCATATAGTATATAAAGCATCATAATAGTCAAAGGATTAGGTAATAAAGCAGGCAGGCCAATGTTTACAAGTGGGCAAGTATAAGTGCTCCCCCCCCCCCCCCCCCTCACCTCCACACTCGTTATGGAGAGGTTTTTAGTTTGTTCCCTAGACCTCCATCAATCTAATATTACACCCCCAAGACCCCCTTTCAAGATCATTTTTTTTTTTAAATCGGTAGAAACATTTCCCTTAATGTCTTCTTAAATTACAGGCTCGCGATATATCGACACCTAAATGGCACGAAAGGTCTTAAAATTGACAGAAATGGGGCGAAAGTTCTTAAAATCGCCAAACTAATGAGGCGAACGTCTTCATATCTCAAAAGCAATGGGGCTAAACATGAGGGAGAAAGGGGTCCAACAAAAATTCAAGTAGAAATCTCCCCTTAAGGTCCTGATGAGAGCACAGGTAAAGGGGTTATCACAAGAGACCATTCATCGTCAACATTTTTCCGGCAACTTTTCTGGGATCTTTTAGACTGAAGATGTATTCATTTAGGCGACACACATTTTACGACATCAGCTGCCAGACCAGTGTTGAAGATAAAAGTGGATGGAGTGTGTGCTCGTATGCAACCGGGTTTAATGAGGTGGGGTGCTGAGAACCTTCCCTTCAACACTTCTTTCACACAAACACTTTTCAGTCTGTGTGTATAAGGGGGATCACCGGCTTTTTTTTTTATCTTTATCTCCTTTTCTCTCTTTCCCTGGCTTGTAGCCATTCGGCCCCATTCAGCCAACTGTTTTAAGACGTTTATCCCCATCCAAGTGTCGATTTCTTCCTGGCGAGCGAAAGCGAGAAAGCGAGCATTGTATGGAGAAATCCGGCTTCGCCGGAGACATTTTTCTATCGAAAAGTGTACAAATTTAGATTTAGATTTATCGATTTAACGAGGCAGATTTGTATCCAGGTACTATTGTCTGCTCACTTAGGGCCAGACATCTGATGATTGGGTAAAACAACGTGGAAATGGGCAAAGCAACATATTTTCATAATTATACTTGATTAACTAACAGATGAGCTAGGTTTATTGTGAAAATGGGGTCAGGTTTTCAGTCTATGAAATTACTCAATGATCTGGTGGTGCAGTCTGGTTCAATGAAAGGTTTCGTCAGGAGTCCACCACTGACCATAAACATACGGTGAGGAAAATAATCTGCGTAAGATGGATCTCTAAAGGGTTCTCTTCCTCATTCTATAATTAATAACATAGATGCTAACACAAGACACAGTATGGCGTCTTCCTTTGCGGATGACAAAACTAATTATGAAAATTATACACACAGGAGACATACGGGCCATCTGCAGGCTGACATAAATGAGGTTTTCCAGTGGACCAGATAAACCATGCAGTTTAATTAAAATAAAGTTCCAATAAATACATTACGGAGAGGATACTGTCGTAAAAAGGAACACAAATAATAATATATAATCCAACCACTTTATAGGGATTAGAAATAATAACCAAGTCAAATTTGCAGCGGTGAAAAGGCTAATAGGTTGGATTCTACGTACCGGTACTTTTACAATACTTCGTGAATTGCCTGTGATAACGTTCTTTAAATCATTGGTGCTACCGCAGCTAGAGTACTGTAACATATTAGTATTCCCACATAACGTAGGTGAAATAAATGACAGAGTGTACAAACTAACTTCATCTCGCATATAAACTCCAGTAAAGGATCTACACTATTGGGAGCGCTTAAGGTTACTAATGTTGTATTCGTTGGAGTGTAGAAGGAAACGTTACTTAATAATAACACGTGGAAAATCGCAGAAGGTTTAGTACGGTACCAAATCTACACACCCCGACTGTCATAATTTCAGTGATAAGATAGGCTGGGGAATCGAGGATGTGATATCCCAAAGATGAAAACATCGGACGCTATGGGCTCCATGTGAGAGGCTTTCTTATCACATACTGTAGAGGACCACGTGCATCCAAACATTACAGAATTCCCATAGCGAGCCGTATAACAACAATCGGTAAGATCCTGTGTAGCGGGGAGAACTTTTTTTTTCAGATGTTTATTTACTAAGAAACATTGAACATCTTTAACCTAACCTAACCAAAACCTAACCTAACCTAACCTCTAGTATATTAGTGGACTATTTATGAATGTAAAATGAAAAAAAATATTGTAACATTGCCAAATTATTGAGATATAAGTAGCCTACAAGTCTCCCCGCTACACAGGATTATACCCAACAATCATCCATCAAACATTCTCAAGCTCCATTGGCCTAAAACCGAGATAAGGTGATGTAAGTAGTAGCTTGCCAGTCAAAGGACCCCATCCTAAAAAAGTTAATCCATTATGTTTACGACCTGTGAAGCTGGCTGGCTGGCTGGCTGGCATCGGGGGCGTGTTAGTGTGCGTGTGTGTCTAAAACTCTAAATGGGTGTGTGTGTGTGTGCGCGTATGTGGTGTAGATGGTTAGATACGTTTGAGCTTGAACTGTGTGTGTGTGTACTTATTTGGTATGTGTGTAGGTTTAGTGAACGTGAGTATCCCTGGTGTGTGTACGTAGTTATGATTTGTGTGCCTGGGGTGCCCCAACCAGCGGTTTGTTGTTTGTTATATATATTGATAAAATGGTTAAGATGATAAAACAGGCAATTCCTTCAGATGGGTTCCTTGAAAACCTACGTTGTTTGCTACTAATGGATGATACTGTTATACTTGCGACCTCCAGAGATACGGTATGTACAGAAGGAAACTTGGTGTTTTACTAGAGTATGGTAGAGAATATGGTATGGTTTTGAATGAAAATAAATTCATATTTTTCGTTATAAACGGTGACGAAAACGACAAAGTTTCCTTCTATACTCATACGCACGAAATCAAGTACTGTCCAAAATATTTATACCTCGGTGCTTGGTTTACAGACGAAGGGAAAACGGATTCTGTACTATCGCTTCATGATGTAGAAATGTCGGCGCTGGTTAATAAATGTGCCATCTTCTGCTCAGTTAATACGGACATGCCATTCATTTACAAACTTAAAGTGTTCAACGCCGCAGTTTTATCATCATTGCTATACAGTTCCGAGACCTGGTTTACAGTTAATCCAAAACGTGTAATAAGTCATTATAGTCAATTAGTAAAATGCCTACTTGGGGTAAGAAAAAATACGAGCACACACATGTGCTTGGTTGAGTCAAGAATACTCCCAGTGCAATATATCATGTCTAAAAAGAGGAGAATATTTTTGGAAGGAAAGATACAGTCATTAGGTATTGATGATCCGTTTTCATTTGTATATACCCTGTGCAGAAAAAATAACACGAGGATTTAGATTTATTCAAAAGGCATTAGATTTTAATATTGCAGTTAACCCTCTGGAAACTATAAAAGATTCAATTAGAAATACACCAGATTCTGCAACTGAATTAGTTACATATAGAACAGTGTTAAACCCTGAGCTTAAAGTGCATGACGTGTATTCTAACAAGGATTATATACCAGACCATACACACATAGCATTTTCAAGATTGCTTTTGATGTCTCATAACTTAAAAATAGAAACAGGAAGATGGAGCAGAACACCGGCGGAGTTAAGACTTTGTGGATGTGGAGAAGGAAGGGTTCAGGATGAGGCCCATGTATTACTAGAGTGCCCTATGTCTAATGATCGCAGAATCAGTTTCAATATGTTAAAAAAAAATTATATGCCTAGATTGCTAAACGAGAAACAATACTGTGGTGAACTGTGCAAATATATTGACAGGGTTTTAAACCTGTATACGTAATGTCATACAGTATCCTGTAAGATATAGATATAGTGAGTTCACTGCTCAATAGGTGGCGTTCTGAGAGTGAGGGTCTGAGTCTGGAGGGTGAGACGGTGAAGCACTTGAGCGAAGCAACCAGCCGCTTCAGAGATGGAGCTGCTTCGAGCCATGATGGATGCTTCACATGTCTCACTCCCCAGACTGGAACAAGACCTCACGGGCTTCACCGTGTTGAGCGGTGGAATGTACAGGCTATCAGCATATGCCCGAGAGGGAGTAGTTGGAATATAGAAGAAAAAAAAAAAATTAAAACAAAACAAAATGTTGGTATTAATTGGCTATTTATTGCGTGGTAATTGCGCATGTTGATTTGTTATCTTAATAATCACTGAATAGAACTGATAAAACCCTCTTTGATATGTGTATGATATGTGTATATATTCTTTTTGATGGACAAAATTTGTATTGTACTCAAATTATGTAAATCATGTATTACAATGTATTGTAGATTGTATTTTGTTAATAAACTAACTAACTATGTAGGTTTGGTGTGAGTATTTGTGTGTGTAAGTTTGCTGTATGTGTGTAGGCTTGGTATAAGTGGGTAGGTTCGGTGTATATGTGTAGGTTAGGTGTATGTGTGTAAGTTTGGTGCGTTTGTTTTAAGGTGTGTGTGCTTTGAGGTGCTTAGGTAAATCTGTGCGTGTGTGTATGTATGTTAAGGAGCCTCTGTACGTGTTGAGGTATTTGTGTATATGTGTAGATGTGTTGAGAAGATTGTGTGTACGAGTGGGTATAGGTGTGGTTGTTGTGTGAAGGTGTGCGCAGATGTGTGGGTGTGTGGGTAGGTGTGTATACGTGTACGCAAATGTGAACTCCCTTACCCCGAGTGAGTGCATATCTCGGAGCACTGACACCAATAATATAAAAGCTCTTTGTCACTCTAATGCAAGGTGACAGGTGAACTCTTGCGGCTACACATCAGTAGGTTTACGATGAATGAGCAGATGGGAGGAAGGAGAAAGAGGTACTGACACTGCCGATTGTGTAAGAGAAATGCGCGGAGGAAACGAAAGTCTAGCAACAGAGTGTCAAACGAGAGACTGCAAACCCTGGCGAAAAAACCACAATTCCTTCATTTTACTCAATACTACTAGATATACAAAGTTAATATTACGCTTTAAGGTTTATTCTTGTGCTTGGAAGAAATATAATGGGTCAATACTACTAGATATACAAAGTTAATATTACGCTTTAAGGTTTATTCTTGTGCTTGGAAGAAATATAATGGGTCAATACTACTAGATATACAAAGTTAATATTATGCTTTAAGCTTTATTCTTCAGCTTGACAGAAATAAAATGGCTAAAACAAAGCATTATTTTCTTCATTTTCCGGTATTATTACTCACCTTCACTCCAGTATTGAATTGTGTGTTGACCTGGTTTGACATACTGTATAATACTTGCAAGATACACGATAATATTGGAAGTGACCGAGACAATACTCAAAATTACTAATTTATTGAAAATATCGTAGTTTGATGATCTCGTCCACAGATCATTAATAATCATAATACAGTACTTGGCACATATCAAGAACTGCAGATGAAATTATGATCCATCTCGCAATTGGAAATAATCATCTGTGCATATATTATGTTGTGCATATACTTGGGACAAAAAGAAAGTAGTCAATTACCTTTAACTCTTAGTATTATGACGTATTTCTTTTATTCTGGCCATCATTAGCCAATCTTAAGCAGCATAGTTGTTTTAATCAAAGGGGCACAATCTGTCATAATATACCTCGAAACACTCACTGACTCTTAATAAATTACTTAAAATTGTCTAATGCTAGCCAAAATAAATTGAAAAATGGCGTTCTCGAATACGGAAAGGGATAAAAATACAAAAGTAGTCTCCTGAAGTGTCAAGATAATTCCTTGATTTAGTCAGGTAACAAGGAAATATGCTCCTCATGAACATTGCATTCATATTTGTTTGTCCTATGCAATATATACGGTAATAAATGTACTCAGAGAGAGAGAGAGAGAGAGAGAGAGAAAGAGAGAGAGAGAGAGAGAGAGAGAGAGAGAGAGAGAGAGAGAGAGAGAGAGAGAGAGAGAGAGAGAGAGAGAGAGAGAGAGATTGACTGTTAGATTGGTTTGTGGTTCGACAATAATTAATACTTGGGTTTACGGATTTTCATTTGAAAGAATATTATGTTGTACCTTATACGCGACAGTATGAAAATACCGTATAATTTGTACACTTTCTGATGAACGTGAAATGGGAAGGCAGAAGAAACTTTAAAGGCTGGAGTTCTTGTATATAAACTTTAAAATTTATACAATTAAATTTGCATGTAACGTGTACATTATTGAGCAATGATTTATAAAAGATAAAATCATAGATATATGCAATGCAAGACTCATAGGGCCTACTATAGTTTAAGACCCAATTCCCGAAATTTCAGATGGTAGGGATTATCACTTTGGCCCATAGACTAATAGTAGATGAAGCATTCTCATTAAAACCCTAGGCTGTTTCTGGCCTCACCTTTACTAATTACAAGGTAAAGATATATAATCCAAGTTATAAAACACTTTGTATTTACTTTAAACTAATAACTAACCTGGACGTCTATCTTAAAGTTATTATGATTATGTATTCAAAATATCCAGTATTGCAGTAATGACTAAATTAAGGGGAATATACTCATATATTAGATGTAGATCAACATAGATTATAAAAGAAAGGCAAAGCAGGTAATTACTCAAAATATGTGTATTTTTAACGATATGTCCACTAATACTGGCGACTGTAAAACTCTGGTAGAAGAAATTTTAAATATTGTGTTATGGTTGGAACCCCTTACATTTAATCCCTTAGGGATTTTCATGTGAAGCCTTAATCCATGTGCCAGATATCGAAATATCACGAAACGGTAGCATGCCACGGGGTCCTATTTCCTATATAATTTAACAATCAATTAACAGCCACTAGAATATATAGATGCTCTTTGACATTGGTTATTACTACCAAAATAAATCTCCATAGCAGTATGATGAATGTCTTTAAGCATATATATAATTACTCTTACTAGGCCTTTTTGGTGGCACAGATTTCCTTTCTGACTCATGGATTATATAGTTTAACACTTTCATACACTGGGGGTTGCCGTTTAGTATTCAGACATAAAATTATCTTAATAAACAAAACAAATCTGTAAACACTGTTTTTTGTAGTTGCTGCAACTGAAAGTTAAAGTACTATTCATATTATATAAATTGAAGAATGTTTACGTTTATAATATACTGAAATCATAATGTAATTTGTCATACATGCATGGAGAAACTATTTACAATTGTTAGTTTACCCTAGATCGAAGACATTATCCCACACGAAGAATACACACAAACAAACACGCACACATACAGGGCTGCGTTCAAGGACAATACGCTCAACAATACCCGAGGCAGTGTTTGGCCATGTAACAACATACCAGACAATACCGGTACTACATAGTTCAGAGATATAAGGAAGCAATATATGACTGCATCCAGAAGCGTATAAATCCAAATATTCAATAACCAGATGCGTGTTGATCAATTATCTTTATTTATTGCGCTAATCAATTCCTTATTGGTCTGGCAACACACGGCAGTTGGTTCACAGCCCTACGCCTCCTTCCGTATTGCATAGCAAATTGTGGCTGAACGTAGCCCAGTTAAAACGGACTCTCACTAAGCACATCGCATATGTTTATTATGGTAGACAACAGCTCAGACTACACTTGAACACTCTTCACCTATGAGTGAAGTTCAAGTGCACCTACAATTGACATCTTACCAGAATATAATTTAGCATATTAAATAGTACAATATTTTGAAAGCAATGAGAAAATTAGCAGTTCATGATAATAGAAACAATTACATTTATTTGCGGAGTTTCACTACCCATAAATTTGGGAATTATAATTGACAATGTTCATTCCAATGATTCCATGCAATCATTGAACAGTTATATGCCCATAACATGTAATATATATGCGGTTAAAGACTATGAAATGTTAAACAATTACGTTTAGTACTTCTTATATTAGGCTAAAAATTGCCTTATTCTAAATGCAAAAAGCCCCCCCTCAACCCATCCTGTATCCAAAGGCAAAACAAATTGTATATTTACTCTGAAAATTACTTACATCTGACTGTTTTAAGATAGTTGAATAATGTGAGAAAAACCATTTTCCGGGGATTGTAACTAATTTCAACTACTGTATAATGATGAAAACTACCAAAAAGAAAAACCATGGGAAAATTAGTGGTAGTTTCGGTTATATTTTCCCAACAAAATAATTACCATAACATATCCATGAGTTTTATCAGTATTTACATGTACTGTAGTGCAAGTATATTCTGAAAGTCTGGGTCAAATTGTTGGGGTTAAAGTCGCCGCAAAAGGTTATATTTTGGACCGACAGTAGTCCCATCGATCTTTTTAGGCCTAATAGGTCCGGTAGAGCATATACATCATTGATATATATGTCATTACGAGCTGAAATGTATAATAAGGGATTTATATAATACGATAATAATAGTCTCCCTATAAACGGCCCGGACACTATCTTCGCTACATTCGTATGTCTGGACACTGTCTACTGACTTGAAAGTGATGTGAAATAATCAACCAATAGCAATGGAATTCCCTGGATGAAGTCACACCCATTTAGCCAATCACCTGTCACGCGCAGCTGCGCACATCCCATAATGCAATATATTGGAGAAGAAGGTGAGGGTGGGTGGCTGACTAGCCTATACTTGATTTTTTTCCAGCTGATACTCAAAATCGTGGATGAGACAACTGCGCGGTAATGTCCCGTGATTGGTTGGAGTGAATGTGTTTTATTTCGTAGGTTGTTTGTGATAAACATTAAAATAACTGTTTCATTGTAATTATTTGACTCATCATATCTACAAAGTATAATGGTGTCTTCTATTATGAATCTCGTAAATGCCGTTTAGCATTGATATTTTGCAATACAAACAGGCATTAACCAAACATGCATCTGTACCAAAGTCAACTGATGCCCAAACGAACAATTGCAGTTCAGTGCACTAATTCTATTTGAAAATTAAAAGACATTTGACTGTTTAAGCGCATATAAAAAGTTAGTTATTATCCAAGGACCTTCGGAAGTGAGTATTTACCCATTATCCAATAATAGAGTCAGTTAGGGAAAATTATGAGTTTGCCCCCTGCTGTCTACATAGATGAGGATTTCAATAAATCCTGGGGAGGTGAGGGGGGTGGGGGGGGCTTGCCCCCCCCCCCTCAACTTATTGTGTATCCCACGGCAAACGGTTATAGCCAAATACAGCTTATTTTTTGTCTTATATCCTCTCTGATAATTATTATAGGGAATAGGATCGCAGCCTCATTATACATAATTTATTAGGGACAATGTAGGTCTATGGAATGCTTATACTGTACTCGTGTATAATCCACTGTGGGAGAATAATTTTGATCACATTTATAAAACCCAATATTAATAGAAAAAACGACCATTCTAATCAATCTAAGAGCTCTTTCGGACATCCTCACTGTTTACAAATGCATTCTTTATGCAGTATAATCGATATTTACCCCCTGCTGGCAACATAGATGACGATTTCAATCATTCATGGGGGGGGGGGGTTCCTCAACCCATCTTGTATCCCACATTGGAATTATAACTAAAACCACCATGAAAACATTAATTTCTCAAAATCTGAAGGAAAAAACATGAAAAATAAAGGTGAGAGCCTATTCCCTATAATTACCAAAAACAAAAAACAAAAAATTGCTGAAATCACTGTCGGTCCAAAAAGTAACCTTTACCAAAAGCCTCCTATACTTTGATCATATACAATATTGCAAAATCATCATGCATGCATCTGTAACTTACACCTGAATGATAAATCAAATCATTATATACTGGTAAGAGACTAGTTACCTGCTGGCCGAGGGAGTGTGTATGGGTATGGTCTCTTGTGCCTTGCCCTCGTTGTGTACTGGTAGGAGGCCTGGAGGTAAGGTCACCTCTTCCTCTAGCTCGGAGTCGTCGGAACTCTCATCCTTGCAAAACGTACACCGGCACCAATGAGACATCTTTCTTTACTAGACCACCTCTTCCTCCAACTAGTCTGGGACGGTGGGTTGGGTGGGGAGAGAGCCTATTGCTTTGTTAACCTTTTTCTACCACTGTTAACGTACAGTATATGGGAATGAACCGTTTACAATTTTAAGACCGGATCACCTTGTTTGACCAAGTGGTCTGTGTATATATGTATCTCTATACAACTATGTAACCCCTTCACAATCCTCACAGTACTCACAAATTCACGATGTTCACACCTTCACAATCCTCAAACCTTCACAACACTCACACGATTCTCACACCACTTCTTGTTGTAGTTATATAGACAACACTTTCACTGTTGTTCCTACGGTATTTTCTACAATAATCCGTGTTGTAGGTTTGAGTCTCTGTCTTCACACTAAAACACAGACTATGGTTTGTGTTTCCATCATAGTCATTTACAGACTGTTGGTTCAAAATGGTAATCTTATAAAAATACTTTTCTTTGCTGATCCACACAAATCTATAAGCAACATACAAGGTCTAACTGAACTCATTGGCTGCACATCACATCAGCTTCAATCCTCGTAAATAGTTTAAGACAGACCGGTCACTTATCCTTGGATTATTTATCATTATATAATAATATCTACTCCAGCAACTAAACTCATCTGCAGATCACACAAAACTGTCCACTAGGTGTCTCTGGTTGTGAATCTTTCTATACAGCTTCGAATCCTCTTGAGAGCGCTGAAACTAGTCGAGGCAGCGTGAAGGTTACTCGAGGATAATAATTCTGATCCAATTTGAACCCTCGAACTTCTTAAATGGAGATTAAAAACTAAAATGCTAAGTAAAACAATAATACGCTTCGATTCAGTTTGAGATATTGAAACTTCGAAAATGTAAGGAGCTGGACGCGTAAAGAGCAGGGACCTTTCAAAAACAGTTCGGATGTTTCACCATTTTGTGGATGAAACTAGATAGCACAAATCTTGATATAATTATTTGTATACACTACAAATAATTCTATTATTCCATATGCTTTAGTAATGATTTGTAATTTTATCAAACACAATGCATAAAATACTGCACAGTTAACTGAGGTTTCTAATATTTGAATGGCAGCAGTTCTCCAGTCTATGTTTACATCAGGGTTTTCTAAGGAAAGACTTTATTATAGTTAAAGCTGAACAAATACAAATACACTGGTAACTGTAACTTGGTTGCAAATAATTCGTTGGTATTCTTCATTAGTGTCATCCGAACTTGGTGTTTTGTAAAACGAGATCCATTTCTCTCCACATGTATTGGCATAGGCCTACAGCATATATAGAACACACTTAATTTGTTAAGATATGATTGCACTGCATAATGAAAAGCTCAATCACATTGTATTCATTCGCCCCATAACCGTAGTTTGTATTTCTACATAACTTGCAGAAACATTTAGTAATTCCTATGCATTTATAGTATATCAGAAGCAGTCATTGTCTAAGCTTCCTATTACAGCACTTAGAAAACAAATTAAATTCACAAGTTTCTTTTAATAAGTTAATATGTTGTCGTATTTCGCGAGAAAAAAACACTTAAATTCCACATACCGGTATATTAACAATCATAATAGTATGCACATGTATTTACAGAAATGCAAAGTTCAATCATGATGTGCTTGCTGACATTAAATAGCTAACTAAATCATTTTCACATATATTTGGACTCGGTGCACTCTCATCATGAATCTAACATATTTAGCTCGACAATTTCTTAGCTCGTAATTAAAATCCAAAGAGGCAGCTGCTTAGATATGCGAATTAAATTATATATCCAAATCCCACTGACTAACACAAATAACCTTTACGTTTTTGTTTTCAGAAATGCAGCAGGTATCATACTAAAGGTGCGTCCACACTGGCAACAAAACATGTTGGCAACACAAAATACAACATAGTAGGCAACAACCTGTTAAGTTGTTAATGATATAGTGTTGCAGACATGTTGGTACTACACATCAGTACAAAGGAGTACAAAGGAGTACAAAGGAAATCAAGCAACAACAGATCTAGTGACCCTTCTAGGTTGCTTGTCCTCCAAAACACTGAGGATCAAGTGTCCAAACAGTGGTTTAGAGTGGGTAAGGGAACATTGGAAAGGGAATTACTGCCCTGGAACTAATGTCCGTGGCAGGATTAGGAAGTTAGTAGGGGACAGATGGGTTAGTAACTGAGGGGGGGATAAAATAAAGTTATTCATTTACAAACGCAGTCAGTCGCGGGTTTGATGCGAGATATTTGTCTAGGCGGGGTTTAAATGAATCAACGGTGATGCAGTCTATAACGTTTCGGGGAAGCCCATTCCACAAGTTGACAACTCGATTGAAGAAGACATTCTTAGATTCGTGTGAGTTAAAAGATTTACCAATAATTTTGCAACCGTTTCCCCGCGTGTAATTAGATTGGTCGATAGTGAAGTACTTACTACAGTTCATATTGTCGATGCCTTTGATTATTTTGAACACTTGAATTAAGTCATCTCTTAATCTGCGCTGGGTTAAAGGAAATAAATTTAATTCTCTAAGACGCTCTTCGTATGGTTTGTTCTTTAGGCTAGGTATCATTTTGGTAACTCTACGTTGAACTCGTTCTAGCTTGTTTATATCTTTTTGGTAATAAGGGCACCAGGATTGAACGCAGTATTCCAGAAGAGTACCAACATGTCTGCAACACTGTATCATTAACAACTTAATACGTTGTTGAATATTATGTTGTATGTTGTGTTGCCAGTGTGGACGCACCTTTAGACTAGTTACGAGTCACGACCAGTAATGGCCATCAAATTTTCCAAATCGGTTTCATAATAAATTTCGCAGCTGTTAACGTGTCTTACAATTTTCAGAATCGGGCTCGGAAAGTTTTAATAGTCGGATACAGAACATTCTGTTTTAATGTGAAAAGGGACAACAGTCTAAGACTGCCTGTATGTAGTATAACTTCAATTACACGGTGCTTAGCATTCGTTCATTGAGGAACATTTTTTTAAATACAGTCTCAGCTGACACTTCATGCAGTGACCCCTCATTAATTTTCAATCCAGCAATTAGTTTGTCTGCTCTCCACAATAAATTATTAGGCTATAAAATATTAACATCACATCTCAAATCCCTGGTTAGAAGTAATATTCACGATACATGATATACAGTATAGTAAAGTAGATGAGCAATGTCTACATTTGGAAAAGGAAATTGTATACCCATCGCTACGAAACCCATCACTAACGCCATTAAAACCCTTATCCCAAGCCGTTCACATTCATTAATGAAGGTGTATAGCCACCTACATGCCTACTGTACCTACCCTCAGTGATCTCGTGCATAAAAATAAAAATAGTATGATTGGATTACAAGCGTATTTTGATATGCAACCGTTAATTCGTCAACATACTCAAGCAATGTATAACAAACTACACTCGTACTCCACTCATACTATAATTATTTCCATACATTAAATTACGGATGAGGAGAAATTATATGGGTGACTGTCCGAAAACAAACCATACCCTATCTAACCTAGCTTATGTAATACCCCCTACAATTATATTTACTATCCTATCATGCGGATTCCTGTGTTCGATATAACATTGGACAACAAAAATATCCACCCAAAGGATATGAGGAACCATCAACAGATTCAGCTTCATTATGATATTTTATCTTCTGTAAACAACTTTACACAGTAATCAGTAGCATGATAAAAACGATCATAATTATTTTATAGTCAATGTATATGACTAGATGCACTAGACTGGTGTGTCATGAACAAGATTTATAAATTTACCTTGTTATTCCTTCTAATCTAATTATTCCTACCTTGTAGACATACCCTGTAACTTCGTTTACATTGTTTTACACACTGATTACCTCATTTTAAAACCTCACTATCAATTATAAAACAGATCAATTTAATCCCATCCAATTATCAAACATTGTCAGCAGTATTATCTAACCTCTGTGCATTTGCATTTTGTGTACTAATATGTCGATCAGGTGAAGGTATTGAGGAATAAGCCTTTACAACTGCACCTCATAGCTACTTTCTACTTTTCCTATTATCTGAAGAGTGTAGAGAGGGGAGAAGGGGTGTTAGAGAGTAAACTGTTGGAGTGGCTTTGTTATGTGTGTTATTAGACTGTATACGTGTTCCTGCCAGTGTTGTAAAGCGATGCGAGCGCCATTGGATTCCTCTGCTAGAACTGGCACTATTGAGATATTAGAGACAAGATCATGATTTGTATTAGTAATATTACTATTATTAGTAGTATTAATCCCATACCGAAGAAAGTAGAAAGAAACCGAGTACGGATTTATGATAGAGACCTTGTTATCATTCCCATTCATTATGTGATTTATTTCAACAGATTTAGTTAATTAACGTGAACACTTTGTTTTAACTTTTTAAGTATTATGCCGGGTTTTTTTTTATATAATTTGGCTCCCATTAAACTATTTTGTACAGCTTAATGAGGGCCTCTAGCACTAAAAGAGTGAAATATATCTCAATAAATTGACTCCCAAAATTCCTTCTTAAACTGAATAATATCGTCTGAAGGTAGCCAGAATAGAATAAAGTAACGCATCATGGTAAATTGAAAGGGTTCAGTGTGGTAGCGTTTACAATTACTCCCTTGTGACTCGGATATTTGCCCACTAAGAAATCGCTCTTCTTATTGTGGTGGAAAACCTATAATGCTATAATTGTAACTGGGTCAGAAGAGAAATATACAAAAAGTCACGGCTCCACTCCCACCCACACTCACTCTCTCTCTCTGTCTCTCTCTCTCTCTCTCTCTCTCTCTCTCTCTCTCTCTCTCTCTCTCTCTCTCTCTCTCTCTCTCACACATAGTGCGTTATTCAACGCTTTGAATGAACTAAACGACTGAATGTATTATATATTTTTATTATGAGAGAGGAGAGAAACGAGACCGATGTCTATAGCTAGTATATTCAGGGTACACATTTTGAGTAGACAAGTTAATAGTATTAAGCCGGTGTCACACGAACGTTTTTTCGAGCAATTTTTAAGGGCACTTATAGTCTGGAAGCTTCAAAAATTACACTTAATCAGAATTCAGCCGCCAAAAATAATCTACCTTCAGTCTAGTTACCGATACCATTGCGAAAAAGTCCCGAAATAATACAAGGAAAAACTTGCTCATAGAAAATTGACGGAAAAAGCGGTCGTGTGACAGCGGCTTTAGTAATAGTATACTAAAATGTGGTGGACAGAAGGGCAGCCATTGCAAATAGATCCCATCTGGAAAAAACAAATGTCAAGCGTTTTCCTGACACAAGATGTAGGTTCAAATCAGCTAGGTAAATAGAGCAAAGGCCTTTGAAATGCTATCCTATCGCCTTTTATAGCACATAGTATTTTTGTTAATTTTCTACCCTCACTGTCATGTTTTTTTTCTTCTTAGTATGCCTAATTGAATAACGAATTTATGACCGAGTAATTTCTAGTTATGAAAAGTTTATAGACATTCGGAAATATGTTGATTATTGTAGGCATTGAAGATTATAAAGTGTTTGTAAGTGATCTATAATAACTAATGCAATTGTTATACGAAATATTTTTTTTGGATTCCTCACCCTTAACCCCTTCTGTACCGGCGACGTCTTTTTAATATTATTCTGGCTACTACTAATCTATTTTATTCAGTTTAGGAAGGATCTCTAGAATGTATAAAGCTTCGAACAACCCCTTTAACTACCACAGATAATTCATAGGCTGCATAAAATCGTCTAAATATAGCCAACATAAAATAAAACAGGCGTCGCTGGTACAGAAGGGTTAAACAAATAACAATATTATTAATAATAATGATAATAATAATAATAATAATAATAATAACTGTGACACTAAAGAAAGCAGCCAATCAACGACCAGCATTTGACATGAGCACAGCATCCGAAGTTCATCAGAATCATGACCCTAGTGAGAAGAGATGAGGTGGAAAAACAACCAAGCAGCAACCAGTGTTTCGGGACAAGGAACAGGCGCTGCAGCGGCCTGATCAAACACCTTTCCCGCACGCTGATTGGTCAGCGGCACATCAATCACATTCATCGTCTTCTTGCTGCTTTTTTCTGGCAAAGATAGCATATTATTTTGATGAAAGGAAAGCCGAAGAAGATCAAAGGAGCCGCCCGGGCACCTGTCACCCGGGCCGGGGGGCTCAACCAATAAGCATGCAAGCTGGCATGAATGCAGGGTATAAAAGGAGTGGAGAGCGGGGGATGGGAGAAGAAGTCGATGTGGAGGGGATTGAGGAAGATGGGAATGAGGACATCGACTTGGCGGCAACTGCCAGCGATATGTAGGAGACCTACTGCGAGTTGACTGCAGAGATTAAGAAGACTGTGGCAGCAGGAAAACGTCCCTCACCAGGGGTCCAGAGAAAGCTGACGCAGTGCCTACACCAGATGAGCGTCAACAATTAGACAATGGAGCAACTTGGTTCAGCCCAAGTACTTTTATCTTTTACTGTACTTCCTATATTTCAACTTATTCTTCCTCTATCTAAAACTCTCTACTCTCCTACTTTTCTAAAGGCCATCTGATCTGACCTGAGGGAGGCAGAGCGACAGACGGCAACGGCCGAGTTGGACCCTTTCCTTGGCACTCCAATAGCCTTCCAGCCTATTCCCACCACATTACTGGGGAATACTAACAGACCTGAGAGAGAATTTGTGGGTCATTTGCAGCAGCAATATTAAGCTTCCAGAATCCAAATTAAGCAATCACCATTCGTGCAAATTCACCTGAAGTACCTGAGAGCTTCTTCCCATATTGCTTACATGCACCACATTTCCCGGCAGTTGCAGAGACAAGAGACAGGAACCAAAAGAAGAAGACCTGAGCAGTATTTATTGGCCTATCCCAAAGTTTTAAGAAGAAAGATTGTATCCAAACATAATTTATTAAGGGGGATATTGGCTCCGCAAAGAATTACAAAAGGAAAGGAAAGACAGACAGACCTAGCTGTGCCAACCACATAAAATTTATGTCACCTATATTGGGTGAAATAAAAGAATAAATGTTAAAGACAATTAATGATGTAATAAAGTAAAATAGAGTAAAGGAAACAGTATTGATTGTTAGGAAAGCAATACGCTACTAGGTAGGCCTAGTTAGAAAATTAGGATCTTTTAGGATATATCATTATTAGTTGAATCTCAGATGTGAATACGTAAGACTTTTGCTTACATGTTGAAGCAAACGAGGGACAACTGCCCGGTTCGTTTTTATAGAATTTATCAATTAATCTTTCCGAAGTAGATAAATATTATAGATAGTTCAGTTTTAGTTAATTAGTTAGTCAGGTTAAAGGCGAGTAGCCGAACCATTTGGAAATATTTATCTTATGAGGAATATTTATTATCACGCAAATCTATAAATATCACAGACTTTAGCATGCTTTAGTTAGCGTGATAACATATTAATTTAAAGAGTTACAAGCCATTGGTTACTCGGTTATCATTTTCCTTTTTTAGTTGATATATTAGTATGACTTGAAAATCAAAGCCGAAATAAGCCAATCAGTGAGTATCCCCTAAAGTGGTAGCCTGTTATGGGAACTTATAATTCCGTGGGAATTACCCTGTGGGATGTAATATTCAAGCCCCTTCCTATGTTTAAACTTATCTTGGCCCGGAATGAGACGTACTAGTATAACAGATAAATATATGTGATAGAGAAGGTTTATTAACCCAAGAACGGCGACGCTCCTTTCAAAATGTTCTACTGGGCGAATGTGACTTTCCTTCCTGAAAATAGCCCATAAAAAATCCCCACAAAAAATGCCCCAAGGCCGGTGAAATGGAAGCAATATGTGATTAGGTGGCCTGTTCCCCTTCACCACCTCCTGCCTTCCCCCCATATGTATCCCTTCCCTCTTCCCTCTCCTCCCCCCACTTCTCCCCTCCTCATTTCCAATTTCACTCCTACTTCCCACCTCCCACCTAAAATATGTCCACTAACCCTCCACTACCCTCTCCCTGCCTCCCTTTTACATGCGCAGTAGACAGCTGAGAGCTTAGTATGCCTCAGGCAAGCAACAAAGGCACATCTATGTCGCGCTCACTCGCACACCTCCCCCCTCACCTCCTATCACAATAATACGTATTTTCACTGGATATTTGCTCCCTACACCTATTTTCAAGCTCTTCCACGTTTACATGCTCATTACACAAGTAAAATGTGTGCATATGTAGCAGTAATGTTGCTTTATATGGTAAATATAGCAAATTTTGTCGGAATTGAAGCCAAATCTATCGCACTGGCGGTACTTTAAAAAACATGATTGATGCATTCTCCGGGTTAATAAACAGAGGGAAGTCCATGATCAACTGTCGAATCATTTCAACCTATTATGCTAAAATAGTTAGATATTGTACTACAATAATAATCATATAATATCTAATAAAAATAAAAAAGGTCTACCTGTCACCATTGCCTATCTTCCTTCTCGAATGTTCTTCCTTGCATGGCCTACCTTAACGTTCTTCACTTTCCATAACACTCTTCTGTCTTCCTTTGCCCTGTACAGTTGCCGCAAAATGTCATACACAAACTGCACGTATTAACCCTCTCAGTATGATGACTTACTTCTACATATTTTTTCTGGTTAGCATTTGATAATATACATATAAGAAAGGTCACGAGGAAATAAATGGGTCTAGACTACCTTAATTACGTTAACTCACCCTCTGGCTCCCTGAAGTCCTTCCTAAACTGAATATATCGTCGACTCAGGGTTAAATGATGGTTTTGTGCTACTCCACTCAGCCCTGTCAACACTGGGTTTTTCGAGACACACCTCTTATGCATAGGTAGTCCCGGAAGTAAGAAACAATATGGGGCCCGACAAGTGCCCTGATAGATATAGATTGATGGATAGTAAATATAATTATTTATATATAGAATAATATTAGAAATAAAATCTGAAAAAAATATAAGTGCTATGCTATGGAGTAAAACGTGAGATAGAAACAATATGGCGTACATAAGCCATGTTGACAGTACCCTCGCATACAGGGACCCTACTTATCAGAAGCCCCTGTTATGGCAATTATAGCAAGGTAAGTGCTACGTAGGGCTGGCAAAGAAGTGTGAGTTTATTAACTTGACTAACATAGTTTTATTATTGCCCTGCTTCTCCTTACCCTAACCTTCTTCCCCCAACCTTTCCTTCACCAGCCTTGCCCCACCCCTTTTTCCTCCTCCCTATTTTGCATTGTCCTACCCATATTTTATCAATCCTATCTTATCTTAAAATATACCCTTCTCTTCAATTCTAATTTTCTTCGTCTTCTCATTACCTCCTCCCCCCCCCCCCCCAACTCACTCCCTCCCTGTTATACCCTGCCCTACCCATATGTTCACAATCTTATCCTCTCTTCAAATATACCCTTCTCTTCAAGTACTTCCTCCAATCATAATTTTCTTCCTCTTCTCATAACCTCCCCCCCCCCCACCTCCTTCCTTCCCTGTTATATGCTATCCTACCCATATTTCCCCTATCCTATCTTCTCTTCAAATTACACCCTTCCCTGCTAACCAAACTCAACCATTCTTCCGTCTACCCTACCCTTCTTCCTCCTTCCCTCTTATACCCTGCCATACCCATATTTCCCCTACCCTATCCTCTCTCCATATATACTGGTACCCTTCCCTTCTTCTACTCTACCCTTCTTCCTCCTTCCCTAATATACCCTGCCATGCCCATATTTCCTCTACCCTTCCCTTCTTTCCCCAACCCAACCTTTTCCCCTCCCCTCCATGTCGGTCATACTTCCCTGTCAACCATCTAGGCCGCAAGACACCCCTTATCAGCCGCCTTGTCATGGCCATTTCGGATAGTCAGCTAAGTGACACACTAAGCCGTCAAAGGGCTGAACAGTTTATAATTAATAATATATTGTTATTTTTTATGTTGTCTGTATTATCATATAGGCCTATTCATTAATTTAGTAGTTCACACCTTTGGTTTGAATGAAGCTTCTTAAATATCGTTGAATACCAACCTAAAACCACCAACTATCTAAACATAGGCCTACTTACAAAAATAAATAACGTGTCAGTCCCTACCTGACGATGAATACCAGACTGTCAGTTCCTAATGATTGATTGATTGAAGAATGGCATGGCAGCGCAACTGGCGGCACGTGGCTATTTGGCACTGGCTATATATATACATTTAAAATAATCTTCCTCAAAATGACATACTCTTCATTTAATTTCAATTTCCCAGGGAACCAGCAGAGGGCCGCTCTTGGGCTGCATGATGTGCGTAGGTTGTGGGAGCAGTTTTATGATAGGATTGGGAGAGATACAATATATAAATAACCTATTCTTATGCGTGGCTAATCAAGAATACCACTCATCATGAGTTGTTATTGTACCTAGCTTAGTCTTATAGCTCAAGTAACATATTTACCTACAAGGAGTTCATTATAATATTTAACCTGATTTTATAGGTAACCAATAAAAATAACCTTTCATGAATTGATATTGTTATGCCAACATTTCCAAGGAGAGCCTCTGCAACACCACCAACATTGCCCACAACAACCAGGATTGCATCAATAGCAATACTAGTATCCAAAGATGTGAATAGAACAGTCTGCCATCGGAAACAAACTTCTATGGAGACCAGCACTACACTGCAGAACAGGCAATCACCACCTCCACCACCCACTGCAACAAAGACCGAGAGAGCTGCAACAAAATCAGCAACTAAGAAGCTGCACGCACCCATATCAAGGAAAGAAAAGGCGCCTACCGAAAAGCAAGAGAAGAAGGTAGTCTACCCTCTACCACTTTTCTCTAGAGAAGCCCCGCCCCGATGACAACACGCCACCTGGGCTATCTGAGTCTGGACATCAGGTGACACTATCAAAGGAGCCACCAGCTTCCACGCTAATACGGCCCAAGTACACCTCAGATCACCTGATATTGGCTGCCCCTGTAGACCGGACACCGAAGAATACCAAGAGGAGCAAGAAAAATAAAGAGTACAGTACCGGATGAGAGATCTATTCGGTAGCTACAACAACCATAAGCTCCTCGGTGCTTCCCAAGACCAAGATATAGGTACTTCCCAAGACCTATATCTTAGTAGAGGTGCTTTCCAAGACCTAGCCAATGGTGCGACCCAAACCGAAGAGTGCTTCCAAAGACCCAACTAGTTAAAAGTTGCTTCTAAAACCCACAAAGTTGCTTCCCAAGAGCCGAAACTCACTGCTTCTCAAGATCAACTAGGTGCTTACCAAGTGCTTCTCATGACCTGCAGGTTGCTTTGCAAGGATTACTCGTAGGTGCTTCCAAAGACCTCATTTGTGCTTCCCAAGGCCAGCGACAAAAGAGAAGTCACAGTAGAAGCAGAAATAATCACTCATGTATGACATATCTCCTTAACTTTTACCAAGACATCTTTAATGTACATAACGAAAATAAAGAAGTTGACATCGTCTACCTTGATTTAAAAAAAAAAATTGATAAAGTGCCTCACAAAAGACTGATAGTAAAACTTATAGCTCACGGAATGGCATGTTCTTCGTTGGATTCAGGATTGGTTATCTGAGTGAAAGCAATGAGTAAAGCCTCAAAATGGATAAATGTTACAAGCGGTGTACCACAAGGCTCAGTTCTCGGTCCAATTTAATTTTGTATTTATATCAACAATATTGATGATGGACTATTATGCAGAATTTCCAATTTGCAACCACACAAAAATTGCTAACAAAGTAAATTCTCTATCGCACATATAAAAGATTCCAAATGATCTAGACAAACTGGCAAACTGGACTCAGTCATGGCAAATTAATTTCAATATAGATAAAAGCATAGTGCTTCACATTGGTAGGAAAAATTTAAGAGCAAACTATTCGATTAACAGAATTAAACTCCTGAGCGTAAAGAAAGAAACTGATCTTGGAGTAACTGTAATGAGTTATTTATAATCTGACCAACAATGAATGCACTGAAGTTGTTATAAAAGCAAATATAATTATTGGCTTCATTGGGAGATCTTTTGAATATAAATCTAAAAGCATACTAAATTCTGCTATTTGGGCTATATGGTTACCGCCAGAGGTGGGGCTGAAGCTGGCTCCATTGCTAGTCATAAGTGGCTGGGGGAAGTTTAGAGAGCTGTTGCCACTCGTGACCATGAGAGGAATCCAACTTCACCTTAAAGGGAAGGTGTACCGTATACCTTCTGTTAGGAGTGCAACGACCTATACCTCGGAGACGTGGCCGGTTAAAGAGGATATCAATAGAATGGAATGGAATGAGAAGAGAATGGTAAGATGGATATATGGGGTTAACCTCAGAGACGGGGTATCGAGTGAGGAATTAAGAAGGCGTCTGGGCTTTAGGAGTGTAAGTCAAGTGATGTGCACGAGCCGACTTGGTTGGTTTGGACACATGGAGAGCATGGATGATCAGAACTGGGAGAAGAAATGCTGGACTGTGAACGTGGGAGGAGCTGCACGTAGGGGTAGACCCAGAGAGACGTGGGATCAGGTACTCTGGTCCGATTTTAAAATATATAACTTGACAACAGAGGCAGCACATAACAGGGACGTGAGACTGTAACCACAGGCTCTGTGGACGAAGCGGTCTTTAAACTTGCATGTATGAATGTACAGTATGTTATATGCACAATATATTATCCACTGGTTTGTCCTCATTTGAAATATTGTGTTTCAGTTTTGGTCGCTATACTATAAAAAGGGACATTGAAAACTAAAGACAGTACAACGGAGAGTAACTCAAATGATTCCCCAACCGATTTACTCTCCGTTTTTTAACAAGTAGCCAAGTAAAGACCATCAGGTCTGTTGATGCTCGTCTTCCTTTGTATTCTCCTTTGCAGGTTCTACTTTGCATATATACAGTATATATATGTCTGTAATCTCTTAATTATAAGGACGCTATTTATCATAACTGTGTTTGTTGTGTATATATACTGCCTCCATGTTATTTCATCAATAAAACCTGTAAGTTGTCCTCTGCATTTATGTTCACAGTTACAGTAAGTACCTCCACTAGAGTTGCCTATGCCGGCTTAAATCAGACCAGCCAATAAATATTAATAAGACAATTTTGGCAGAGCAAAATAGATATGTTTTATCATATCTTACAGTTAACCTAAAAAGTGTTCCATCATGATTTAGTAGTTATACCTTGTCTGCCAAGATAGTTAACCCAGAATATTTGCTATTCATAAAACGGCCAAATATTTTATTGATTATATTTTTAACCATGTGTGAAAGGTGCTATTATAACTCATTCATTGTCAATAAAGCTTACCGGTATATGCTATATCACTTACAACTGCTTATGAAGAAAAATAAACGGTATAATTTACAAAAATACAATTCTATTTTTTAGCATTCTAATATGCAAGAAAATCCGATACGTTGTTATTCCTGACCTTACCAAGCATAACCATGGATGCAGTTGGTAGTTATTAGACAAGTTTAATCGTACCCGTACCCATATTGGGAATACAACAGTTAACAACCAATCTAACCTAAATTAGTAAAATTATCAGTTTCCCATTATCGTAACCCTTACCTAGTGCTATTCCTTCATTATTATCACATAATGCAGTATTATTGTTACTGATTGATGCCTAACATAGTATGAACGTAATTCTGACATACAAGCGCACTGAGTATCAATATGTTCCGTCAACAATCACTTTCATCAATCACTAATAAAAAGCACAAAGTCAACATTAACTGCACTTTCCAAACCCAACACGATTCCTGCCTACCTGAGAAAAGTGGTGAGGTGCAGTCACGCTCAAAGCTCGTGTTCTATAATCACAACTTCAACTTAATTTTTCTCCGTGTATGTATATGCGAACATAACAAAATGTGAGCCTGCAAAGGCAATAGCCTATACAGGGCAGATTCCTCTCACAATCGGCCTATCTCATCCATGTCTTTCTAATTTAACTTTGAAGTTTTTTGACGATCTTGAGCCTACTATAGCATTCGGCAACATATTCTATACATCTAGAACTTTAATGCCAGATCAGTACCGATAATTGCCTCATTCTTTTATAAAAGCTTTTGTCTACTGTAAGTGTGTTAAGGACATTGTTATTCTTATGATTAGAGAGATACCCAAAATAGAAATTCTAAAGGCGAGACATTATTTCTGGTCTAGACTGTACAGCCAGTGTTCGGACAAGGCCGCTGGCAGGGGTACAATAAACCTGAGAGTGAGGATGTTGACGTTCGTGGAAGAGAACCTGGACATATCTGACGCCTCCTTGCACCTGTTGGTATGATAACCCGGGATCTGGCAAACATCACACTCTAGTTATTTAGGGCGGGGTTCGTAGTGCTTTATTTTCCTCACAGCCCTTTACTCTTTCAAAACGATAAGACAAATGTCAAAAGAGTTTAATACTAACTCGAGTAAGTCCTGTTTTATTATTTATATTTTGGCTAACACCAAGCGATTGTATTAAGTACAGGAAGAGATTCTCGTAGAAGGAACAGTGAAACTCCTGGAGGACTTGAAATAACAACAAAGATGGTATTTTCACAACAGTAACAATAATATGTTTCTTGTAACTGTATAACTATCTTAAATTTCACTTCTTCACAGTTTCATGTTTCTGTTCATAAATTACTTGTTCACAAAGTCCAGTAATTGTTTCAGGTATGACAGATTCTCTTCACAATAACAGTTTCGACTTGGTCGGTCGATAAAAGTCTTTTAATCAAGATTTTATGCAATATCGATATATTTGGTCACTTTAAGTCCTCTGATAATATTATTTCTTCTTCAATTGTATACCTAAATTAAAGTGCATCCGTAGAAAATTGTATTTCGACAGTTTTAAAGCAGTATGAAACCCAAATAAATAATTAAAAACATTCAATGTTGATGATACTTACGACATGGTTACAAGTGTCGAGACATAATTTAGCACGATTGCACCTCCTCTAAATTAGGCTATATAATTTGAATCGATCACTGTATCGAAATTGCACATTAAGTTTCACTTTTCTAGAGGGCATACAAATTTTGAGATAAAATCGTGATCACTTTACAATCATCAGATACTTTTGCAGAGTTTATACGCCATTACAAAAATGGGATACACAGTTTATTATAGATGTGTGAACATTTTCGCTTGCGTAGATTTGAACACCGATATACCTTAGTTAAATGTAGAGGTTTGGATATAAACTCACTCCAATTAAATTATAAGCAAATGAATGTATATAAGGAACGGTATGGTTAATGTTAGCATGAAGGAGATGGGACAGGTAGTAGCAAAAATACAACTTGGGAACTATGAAGCAGAGTGGTATGGGTACTAGTCTGCTGGCTCAGTGGATGTGAACTAAGGGGCATGGGTTTATGGCAGAGTAGGTGTAAACATGGCAGTGTGGCTATTTGGCTGTGGGTGGAGGGAATTGGTATCAGGGTGTATATAGAAGGGTGGTATGGTGTGGGTGTGGGTAACAGAATATTGGCAGACAGGTATGGGTTTTAGGATGTTGGCAGAGGAGTGTGGGGTATAGGATATTGGTATAATGATGTTGGGAAAAGGGTGTGAGAATTAGGGCTGTGGGTACTAGGATGTTATCAACGGTAAATTAAAGAATCAGTGTATGGGAGCTAGAGTGTGTGGGAATGAGGATGTTGGCAGAAGGTGTGTGGGTAAAGCGGTGTGTAAAAGCTAGAGTGTTAGCAGAAAGGGTGTGGGTACGAGAGTGTTGGCAGAAGTGGTGTGGGAGCAAGGGTGATGGTATATGGGTGTTGACAGAAGAGGTGTAGGTATGAAGGTGTTGGCAGAAGTGGTGTAAGAGCAAGGGTAGTGGTATATAGGTGTTGGCACAAGGGTTGGGGTGTGGGGATGTTGGCAGAGGTGGTATGAGGGCAAGGATGATGGCATATGAGTGTTGGCACGAGGGCTAGGGTATTGGACTAGTGAGGGAGGCGTGGTTCCAGTGAGAGGCGGGAGTGGCGGTGGCAGTCTGGGCAGGGTAAGGGTTAGTTGGGAACTGGCACCTCGGGCATATACCCACCGTGGCACTCTACCATACCCACTCCAGCCCTACCCCACCCTACCCACTCTTGTACATATACACCGTGAATTTACTCTACTCTGTCCTACCATACCTACTCGCCTTTACCCACCCTATCAAATACCCAAAGTGGCACACAACCCACCCTAGTACATATCTACTGTGGCACCCTACCCTACATTAAACCCAACCTAGCATATACTGTACATACCGTTAAACCCTACCTTACCATACCCACCCTAGCACACACCCAAACCTACCCTACCTAACTCACTCTAGCACATCCCCACCGTGGCACTCTACCATACCAAGCCCCGCCATACCTAAACCCACCCATACCCTACCTACCCCATCCTAGTTCATACCCTACCCACCGTGGCAACCTACCATACCAAGCCTAGCACATCCCTAAACCTACCCTACCCTGCCCTAACACATACCCTACCCTGCCCTAACATATACCCTACCTACCCCATCCTAGCTCATACCCTACCAACAGTGACACCCCCATTACAGCACTGCCCTTCTCAACCTTACCCTTAGCTTCCTCAACTGTAACCATTATCTCCAGACCTCACCACTACTCCCTTTAGTCTACCCTATTATTAGTCCAAAATATAAGACATATTCTTATGGTCCTTTATCTCAGCCTCCCCCCTTCGACCTGCTAGACCTATTCCAACCGTGTTCTATGATCCTCCGAACATTCAACCCTACCATGTTTATTTCTTTAATTACCGGTACGTATTATGAAAAGTCCATTATCAAACAGAAAAATTGTAAGGTTAAGCAAGTAAAGTAAAAGAAAATGTAAGTATTTATTACGGTACCCTACTTGACTCATCTCGTCACAACTTTGGAGCGGGCATTTTCAATTTCAGTTTTATTTAATTTTACCTCGCGTTTACTAACCCTGCCACCAGAACCTTGAACTAACCCAATCTATGCTATATATTTCGATAGGCTCAAATTACTGTAATGTATATTGCTTTGATGAATGTGACTTTGATTAATATGTACTTATCTGTTAATAGGTCTATACTTTTACAATATCACAAATTAACGGCTAAACTTTTCGGAGTATAACGTATCTCCTCTTATACATATTGCTGTGGTTAATTAGAACACATGATAATATAATTACCCCCGCCAACGAAGATGGTAAAGGTTATGTTTTTGTCTCCGTTTGTTTGTCTGTAAACAGGATATCTCAACAAGTTATGCACACACACACACACACACACACACACACATATATATATATATATATATATATATATATATATATATATATATATATATATATATATATATATACACTTAGCCCTGAAGCTCGGGGGCATTATTCATAGCTTTCTAACCCTTTCAACCAGATGACACCAATTGTTGTATCGATCGAGCTACTTCCAGGTGATTTTATCCACTTTAGGAGGGATTTGTTAGAGATAGAGGGTGGGTTGAGAAGGTCTTTGATCCTGTGATTCCTCGAGCTCCTTCCTAAACTGAGTAAAATCATCAGACAGTTTCAAAAGTAAAGAAAAGATATTATACGTTAGACGACTGATTAAATAGGTTAAAAATACTACGTATCCTACAGAACTAAACATGTATC
>CM064521.1:25792451-25869951 GCA_032716605.1 Paralithodes platypus
TCTCTCCCCCTTTCTTTGGCCTTTATCCATTCTGCCCCATTCAGCCTACTGATTTAAGACGTTTACCCCCATCCAGGTGTCAATATTTCCCTGGCTAGTGGTAGCGAGCCAGCACATATATATTTTTGTTTTGACAGCAAGCTAAATTTGTAAATTTTTCGATAAAAAAATGCCTCCGGCGAAGCCGGATTTCTCCAGACAATGCTGGCTCGCTATTGCTCGCCAGAAAAAAAATCGACACCTAGATGGGGATAACCGTCTTAAAACAATTGGCTGAATGGGTCCGAATGGATACAAGCTAAGGAAAGAGAGAAAAGGAGAGAAAGATAAAAACATGCCGGTGCCCCCCCTTAACAATTAACCAAAACATGAACTTGGGATAATTGCTGTGGGGACCTAGTGGCTGTATTACATTACTGTAATGGAACAGCTTAGCATGTAGTATTAACTGCTGTGGGGACCTAGTGGCTGTATTACATTACTGTAATGGAACAGCTTAGCATGTAGTATTAACTGCTGTGGGGACCTAGTGGCTGTATTACATTACTGTAATGGAACAGCTTAGCATGTAGTATTAACTGCTGTGGGGACCTAGTGGCTGTATTACATTACTGTACTGGAACAGCTTAGCATGTAGTATTAACTGCTGTGGGGACCTAGTGGCTGTATTACATTACTGTAATGGAACAGCTTAGCATGTAGTATTAACTGCTGTGGGGACCTAGTGGCTGTATTACATTACTGTACTGGAACAGCTTAGCATGTAGTATTAACTGCTGTGGGGACCTAGTGGCTGTATTACATTACTGTAATGGAACAGCTTAGCATGTAGTATTAACTGCTGTGGGTACCTAGTGGCTGTATTACATTACTGTAATGGAACAGCTTAGCATGTAGTATTAACTGCTGTGGGGACCTAGTGGCTGTATTACATTACTGTAATGGAACAGCTTAGCATGTAGTATTAACTGCTGTGGGGACCTAGTGGCTGTATTACATTACTGTAATGGAACAGCTTAGCATGTAGTATTAACTGCTGTGGGGACCTAGTGGCTGTATTAAATTACTGTACTGGAACAGCTTAGCATGTAGTATTAATTGCTGTGGGGACCTAGTGGCTGTATTAAATTACTGTACTGGAACAGCTTAGCATGTAGTATTAATTGCTGTGGGGACCTAGTGGCTGTATTAAATTACTGTAATGGAACAGCTTAGCATGTAGTATTAATTGCTGTGGGGACCTAGTGGCTGTATTAAATTACTGTAATGGAACAGCTTAGCATGTAGTATTAATTGCTGTGGGGACCTAGTGGCTGTATTAAATTACTGTACTGGAACAGGTTAGCATGTAGTATTAATTGCTGTGGGGACCTAGTGGCTGTATTAAATTACTGTACTGGAACAGCTTAGCATGTAGTATTAACGGGAGGTTTTCACTTAAGGGATTATTTTTCGAACTTCCTTCTCCCTCATGTTTAGCCCCATTAATTTTTGAGGTTTTAAGATTTTCGTCCCGTTAGTTTTGCTATTTTAAGACATTTCGCACAAATTCTGTCAATTTTTAGACCTTTCTTGCCATTTAGGTGTCGATTTTTTTCCTGGCGAGCGATAGCGAGCCTGTAATTTAAGAGGAACCGGCCCTTGTTCGGGAAATTTATCTACCGATTAATGTACAAATTTATATCGAAGAGGGGTCTTGGGGTTAGTGTTTTAAAGCTTGATGGGGGTCCAGGAAGCAAACTAATAATCTCCTTTAATGAGGACAGCTGGCGTTACCCACTTCAAACTCCATGATTACATAAGAGTAAACTAGAAACAATATATTAAAACCCTATATAAGCCTCACAGGAAACATTAGCCCGGGTCCATGTCTTGTGAATTGTATACCCAAACAGCTGTAAAAACAACAATGATCCCACTCACCCATAGAGGGCCCCGGACGTGATACCGGAACCATCAGCCATAGGGTCGGGTAACTCGGGTTGGTCATAGCTGCTGCCTTCTGAAATATATAGAGAGGCTGGTGTGAGGAAGGGAATACATAAATACATATACATACATACATACATACATACATACTGTACATACATATATACATACATACATAAATAAATTCAAAGATGGAGAGCTCCACACGAAAGTCCGATTCAACGTCTGTTTTGGTCCGCCTCTTGGTGCAGCTCCCTCCACATTCATGGACTTGCATCTTTTCACCCAGCTTTGTTCATCCATGCTCTCCACATGTCCAAACCATCCAAGCCTGCTAGTACGCATCTCATCACTGATACTCTTGATACCTAACCTTCTCCTTAGCTCTACACTTGATATCCTATCTTGCAGTTTGGCACCATAGGATTAAGTAACACCCCGTTCTTAACATTAACCATCAATTACAACCCCAATGTGCTTGAATAAACTAATGAAAGCATATGGTCCTTCCGGGATTCGAACTCGGGACACCACACCCAGAACATAAGCACCTAAACCAAGTGTAGAGATCAGGTGTAATGACGGGAATGTGAAGATGGACATAATTATTCTATATGCTATAATATTGGAGAGGGCAGGGAATAGGGTTACTTTATATGTGTGCCCTCCTTATACCTGTATGTGTATTGTTGGGCACATTCGTTATCTTCCTTATTAGTGATTTTCTGAATGAAATTGAATTTTAGAAAGGACCGCTCAACGTCAGTGGCTTAATAGGGTTAATTTTACACCTCCTATTCCTAGAGGTCATTTAAAAGACATATGCAAAAATCAGACGGCAGTAAATGTATATTTAACATAACATCTGATATAAATAGCTAAGGAAAGCAAAGATTCCTGCTATATTTGGAAACATATATTTAACAAGTATATTTTCCCTGAATAGCATTTCAAAATAAATTAATGTTTTTAACCAAATCACAACTCTTACGTTATATTCTGACTGTCACCAGACGAGATTCTTTATGTTGATAAATATGGCATTTACACAAGCTTAACTTTTACCGTTACTAATCCTTTGATTTGGTAAGTGTTCCTTTAAAATCATATATATGAATTATTATGTTCTCTCCACCAACCAACTTTACTCCTAAACTCGATTAATGAAATTAACAAACACATGTGGCAGTCCGGGGATTCGAACCTAGGATGCTCACACCGAAAATCAACACACTTATGCATTGCACCACGAAGACAGTTAAAGAAAGGTGGACAAGCCTACGATTTATTATACAGTTTCGAATCCTGCATATCAATCTAAGCATGTACACACTTTCCAACTGCGCTATCATAGGCCTTTCGGTTTAGTAAAACAATGATTGAAGCCCACCCTGTAATTTCTTCAAAACTTTCCTTTAGATCCCTTTCATTTTCATAATATATGAATATACATACTGGCTTCTCTTTTGATATGCCTAATAACACTTCAATGTCCTCACGTCTTTCATAGTCTATTTTAGAAAATAAAATAAAACTTACGAAGGAATTCTTTGGGTTATATGGTTAATTAATTGAATATGTCAGGTCCTGAATGTAATTGTTTGGCGGTAGCAAGACAATATATAACATTGTGACTTAAATTAAAGTTATGAAGACAGATAATCCATATTCGTGTACGAACTACTGGAGTGAACAGGGCACATAGATCTAGAACATATTATATTAAAATATGAGGTTTTTAGATTGGATAATCACAGTAAAATATTTTGTCTGCGTGTAGCCAAATGTGAAATGTTCGAATTCCGGCACATTTCAATTTCACACCAATGTAAACTGAATTATGCTTAGCTATATAATATAACTATATACTATCAATAACACTTGAACAATAATACATAGATGGTTGTAATACAAATTTTGAAATATATGTTGTCCTGAAAATGAATTATGGGACACTTAGGTATGGGACACTTAGGTATGGGACACTTAGGTATGGGACACTTAGGTATGGGACACTTAGGTATGGGACACTTAGGTATGGGACACTTAGGTATGGGACACTTAGGTATGGGACATTTCCACAGTACAATATAGCTTCCTTAAGCATCATAAATATTGTGTTCACTAAATATTAAGGATTTGACTATTTATTTGACTATAACTTTGATCCAGTCAAAATTGTGGTGGTTATAACTTATCAGCATAACTCAGATATATTACAAGGGTATGCAAAGGAAAACAATGAACCCCTTGAAGCTCTGACGCGTTTTAGAAGTTTATTTTGGGTATCATTAGAACATTTTATGTAGCTTAGGATAGATCTGTGGGTATTAAAAGGGTAAATATTATCTCAATCAACCCTTTGACTTCCGTATACCGTTAATAATCTGAATATAATCGTCTAATAGTAACCAGAAAACAGAACAGAAACGCGTATTGGAGCTTGAAAGGGTTAACAACATATCTATTGATCTGTACAAGGCTGCTTGGTGAAGGGTAAGGAATGGGTAGCTGTGTGAAGAGAAAACAAATGCTGAAGTATAATTTAAAATGCTTATATTACTTCACGGGAAGACCTTATTAAGGGGAGGTATTTAGTTTCTTCCCTAGAACTCCATCAAACTTAAAATTACACCCCCTAGACCCCCTTTCAAGATAAATTTATAAATTTTTCGGTAGAAAAATGTCCCGGCTGAAGGCCGGTTCCTCTCAATTTACAGGCTCGCTATCGCTCGCCAGGAAAAAAATCGACACCTAAATGGCACGAAAGTTCTTAAAATTGACAGAAATGGGGCGAAAGTTCTTAAAATCGCCAAACTAAAGTGGGCGAGCGTCTTAAAATCTAAAAAAGCAATGGGGCTAAACATGAGAGAGAAAGGGGTCCAGAAAAAAATCCCTCAAGTGGAAATCTCCCCTTAAGCTGTATTTGTAACTACTTCACGCCTCTTTTTTTCTTTTATAGTGGCTAAAATTAGGCAATCCTGAGTAATTTCAGAAGGAATTTTGATGTGTTTGTATCCTAGGTTCGAGTCCTTGGAGTGCCACATGTATTTGTTGATTTCATTAATTGAGTTTAGATGTGAAAGTTGGTTGGTGGAAAAAGCATAATAATTAAATGGTTTATTGAGATTTTATGTATCCTTTTTACCCCTCGAGACAAAGTTCAGTATAAGCGAACAAAAACCGTATAATTATAAAAATCAGAATAAATCGAAAATAGCCTCATTCTGCTGAAAGAATAAAATTAAAAGCATAACTTGATTAGTTATGTGGTGTGACATTCTTATAAGATAAAATCATTAGCAGCAATGGTCATATTTCAATTGTTGATATATACATCGTGCTGAATTGGAGACTAACATTATTTAATTTTGTCAACATTTTAGAAGGTTTCTCGACATTTGAGTTCAAACATGTACGTTTATGCATATATTTCAGGCAGTTGTACTTAGCATAGAGGATTAACTAAACATATTAAATACACATGTGAAACAGCTACTTGCTAAATGTACTAAATCTCTACTCTATTACGCCTACCGTAAACAGACATCTTACTATGTGGACCACTTTTCCTTGCGAAGTGTTTTGAACCCTCCCTGTTTCATTCCATTACTTTGGAGACTTTAAGACGTTTCACCTATTAGTTTGAAGACTACAAGAAGCTTCACCTCATTAAAGTCTCAATATTTTCAGGCTGAGCGATAGCGAGCCTGCAATTTAGAAGAAACCGGGATATTTTTCGTCCGAACAATTACATTTTTTTTTTTTTTTTTTTTTTTTTAGTTTGATGATGGTCTAGGAAGGCGTTTATCTTAATCTTAAACATGTTGTGCTCGGAAATGGGAAAACAATCAAAACCATGAATAAGACTTAAACCTACTACTATAACCCCCCCAAGACATCCCACCAGATAGTGTTAACCCCTTCTCTACGATGATGACTTTTTCACCATATTCTGGCTCTCATTAGACGATACGCTCCATTTTTGGGAAGAACCTTTGGAAGTGAGAGAGTTAAATTAGACGGTATTAACAACCCTTTGCGTCTTATAAAATCCTTTAGTGCTTAACCCTTTGAGTACCAGCGACGTGTGTTATATAATATTCTAGCTATATATACACGATATGATGCAGCTTACGAAAGATCGGTGGTAGTCAAAAGGGTTGGTTGAGATAGTTTGAAGCCATATTATTGCTAGAGGTCCTTCCTCAGCTGAATAAAACCGTCAAATAATTCCCAGATTATGATGGAAAGGACGTCTCTGGTACAGTATGGGTTAAGGAACCTGTAGCCTGTTTTTCTTAAGCTAGCGAGAAATCGACTCACCCCCATCTTAAACGAGGAATTTTGTTTGCTCCTCGACCTCTAAGCTAAAAAAACACCTCCAAGACTTCAAGATAAATGTGTAAATTTTTTGGTAGAAAAATATCCTGGCCGAAGGCCAGTTTTTCTTAAATTACAGGCTCGCTATCGCTCGTCAGGAAAAAATGGACACGTACATGGGACGAAAGGTCTTGATATTGACGAAGAAATGAGATGAAAGCTCTTGAAATCGACAAACTAATGAGGCGAACATCTTAAAATACCAAAACTAATGGGGCTAAGCATGAGGGAAAAGAGGGTCCTCAAAACGACATACCTCCCCTTAACAGCATAACGCTATTATAACATCACAATTGCAAGTAACTTATAATATCGGTGGAGTACGGTACGGTACACATTTCCGCGTTCTATATCATACTAGGCTTACACAAGGATTTTATATTCCACTTACAATATCACATTAACCCGTTCAGTACCGGTAACCCCCTTATCATTAACCCGTTCAGTACCGGTAACCCCCTTATCATTAACCCGTTCAGTACCGGTAACCCCCTTATCATTAACCCGTTCAGTACCGGTAACCCCCTTATCATTAACCCGTTCAGTACCGGTAACCCCCTTATCATTAACCCGTTCAGTACCGGTAACCCCCTTATCATTAACCCGTTCAGTACAGGTAACCCCCTTATCATTAACCCGTTCAGTACCGGTAACCCCCTTATCATTAACCCGTTCAGTACCGGTAACCCCCTTATCATTATATTCTGGCAACTATTCGGGGATTTTAGTAAGATTAAGAATGACCTCTGACTATTACAAGGCTTCAAACTATCTCACCTAATCCTTTTAACTACCATATATTCTTCCCAAGCTGATTAAAATCGTCTAATAGTTGCCAGAATAGGATGAACAGTACGTCACTGGTACTCAATGGGTTAAAAGAGGTTTATCGAATTATATAATGAAGACCACATTATTTCTACTTATTGATAATTACTTGGGAATTAAAATGATCAAATAATCTCAACTTATTATTTCACCAAATAATAGTAAAAATTGTAATGTATCGTATTTATAGAAGACATGGAAGGGGCTCTGTTTTGTTGCTGTTTTCTATAATTATGTCATGATATATTGAGACAATTAATATGCTGTTTTCTATAATTATGTCATGATATATTGAGACAATTAATATGCTGTTTTTTCTGTAGGTTAACTTCTGTAGACGACTTAAGGGGAGGCATTTAGTTTCTTCCCTAGAACTCCATCAAACTTAAAATTACACCCCCTAGACCCCCTTTCAAGATAAATTTGTAAATTTTTCGGTAGTAAAATGTCCCGGCTGAAGGCCGGTTCCTCTCAAATTACAGGATCGCTATCGGTCGCCAGGAAAAAATCGACACCTAAATGGCACGAAAGTTCTTAAAATTTACAGAAATGGGGCGAAAGTTCTTAAAATCGCCAAACTAAAGTGGGCGAGCGTCTTAAAATCTAAAAAGCAATGGGGCTAAACATGAGAGAGAAAGGGGTCCAGAAAAAAATCCCTCAAGTGGAAATCTCCCCTTAAGCCAGTATCACACGAGCGCTTTTTCACTTAACATTTATCCTTAACACTGGTCTGGCAGCTTATGAGGTCAACATTTATAATATTTCTGTCACCTAAATTCCCCTATCGTCAGTCTAGTTTCCGATACCAGTGCCAAATATTCCAGAAATGTTGCCAGAAAAATGTTGAGTATCGAATGTTGACTATAAATGCTCTCGTGTGATACCCAGCTTTACAATACATGCCGAGGTAACGAGTCATGGATGATTCTGGATGAGTCCGATCATCCTAATATATCGGCTACATAGCTATTTTCGCATAGAGGCTATACGGTATGCAACAATACGGTATGCAACAATACGGTATGCAACAATACGGTATGCAACAATACGGTATGCAACAATAGATTCATGTTTATTACGTAAGTACAGTCAAGGAATGCTATGATATACAACACATATTATAGAAGTCGTGATCATTTCGAAGATGTTACGCATTCATAACCAATTCAGTATTTCAGGACGCATTCATTCCTTTAAGGGGGGGTGACCTGTTTTTGTTCTGTCCTTTTCTATCTTTCTCTGGCTTGTATCCATTTGGCCCCATTCAGCCTACTGTTTTAAGACGTTTATCCCCATCCAGGTGTCAATTTTTTACTGGTGAGCGGCAGCGAGCCAGCATATTTTGTATTTTTGTTTGACAGCAGGCTAAATTTGTACATTTTTCGATAGAAAAATGTGTCCGGCGAAGCCGGATTTCTTCATATAATGCTGGCTCGCTATCGCTCGCCAGGAAGAAATCGCCACCTAGATGGGGATACACGTATTAAAATAGTTGGCTGAATGGGGCCGAATGGATACAAGCCAGAGAAAGAGAGAAAAGGAGAGAAATACAAAAAGCAGGTCACCCCCCTTAAGGGGACAATGGCTATTTTGGGGGGTCTTTTGTTTATATATTAATATAGTTTTTAGTTCCTATCTAGACCTCCATCATCTTAAAAAAACATCCATTAGATCCCCCTTCGAGATTAATTTGTACATTTTTCGATAGTAAAATGTCACGGCCGAAGGCCGGTTCCTCCACAATTACAGGCTTGCTATCGCTCGCCAGGAAAAAAAATCGACACATAAAGGGCATGAAAGGTCTTAATATTGACAAAGAAATGGGGCAAAAGGTCTTAAAATCGGCAAACTAATGGAGCAAATGTCTTCAATCTAAAACAAATGATGGGGATAAGCATGAGGGAGGAAGGTGTCCCGAAATGCTGGCTGTCGGTAGATGATTTTATTTAGCTTAGCAAGGAATTGTGGAAGTAAGAGGGTTATACGAGATATAATTTACCTCTTTGATTCTTAGAGGCCCTACGAAAACTGAGCAATATTGTCTAATAAGAGACAGAATAAGCTGTCACAACTCCTCAATAGCTGTCACAACTCCTCAATAGCTGTCACAACTCCTCAATAGCTGTCACAACTCCTCAATAGCTGCCACAACTCCTCAATAGCTGTCACAACTCCTCAATAGCTGTCACAACTCCTCAATAGCTGTCACAACTCCTCAATAGCTGTCACAACTCCTCAATAGCTGCCACAACTCCTCAATAGCTGCCACAACTCCTCAATAGCTGCCACAACTCCTCAATAGCTGTCACAACTCCTCAATAGCTGCTACAACTCCTCAATAGCTGCCACAACTCCTCCATAGCTGTCACAACTCCTCCATAGCTGTCACAACTCCTCAATAGCTGCCACAACTCCTCAATAGCTGCCACAACTCCTCAATAGCTGCCACAACTCCTCAATAGCTGTCACAACTCCTCAATAGCTGTCACAACTCCTCAATAGCTGTCACAACTCCTCAATAGCTGCCACAACTCCTCCATAGCTGTCACAACTCCTCAATAGCTGCCACAACTCTTCAATAGCTGCCACAACTCCTCAATAGCTGCCACAACTCCTCAATAGCTGTCACAACTCCTCAATAGCTGTCACAACTCCTCAATAGCTGTCACAACTCCTCAATAGCTGCCACAACTCCTCAATATCTGTCACAACTCCTCAATAGCTGTCACAACTCCTCAATAGCTGTCACAACTCCTCAATAGCTGTCACAACTCCTTAATAGCTGCCACAACTCCTCAATAGCTGCCACAACTCCTCAATAGCTGCCACAACTCCTCAATAGCTGTCACAATTCCTCAATATCTGTCACAACTCCTCAATAGCTGCCACAACTCCTCAATAGCTGTCACAACTCCTCAATAGCTGCCACAACTCCTCCATAGCTGTCACAACTCCTCAATAGCTGCCACAACTCCTCAATAGCTGTCACAACTCCTCCATAGCTGCCACAACTCCTCCATAGCTGTCACAACTCCTCAATAGCTGCCACAACTCCTCAATAGCTGCCACAACTCCTCAATAGCTGTCACAACTCCTCAATAGCTGTCACAACTCCTCAATAGCTGTCACAACTCCTCAATAGCTGTCACAACTCCTCAATAGCTGTCACAACTCCTCAATAGCTGTCACAACTCCTCAATAGCTGTCACAACTCCTCAATAGCTGTCACCACTCCTCAATAGCTGTCACCACTCCTCAATAGCTGCCACAACTCCTCAATAGCTGTCACAACTCCTCAATAGCTGTCACAACTCCTCAATAGCTGCCACAACTCCTCAATAGCTGTCACAACTCCTCCATAGCTGTCACAACTCCTCAATAGCTGTCACAACTCCTCAATAGCTGTCACAACTCCTCAATAGCTGTCGCAACTCCTCAATAGCTGTCACAACTCCTCAATAGCTGTCACAACTCCTCCATAGCTGTCACAACTCCTCAATAGCTGTCACAACTCCTCAATAGCTGTCACAACTCCTCAATAGCTGTCACAACTCCTCAATAGCTGCCACAACTCCTCAATAGCTGTCACAACTCCTCAATAGCTGTCACAACTCCTCAATAGCTGGCACAACTCCTCAATAGCTGCCACAACTCCTCAATAGCTGTCACAACTCCTCAATAGCTGTCACAACTCCTCAATAGCTGCCACAACTCCTCAATAGCTGTCACAACTCCTCAATAGCTGTCACAACTCCTCAATAGCTGCCACAACTCCTCAATAGCTGTCACAACTCCTCAATAGCTGTCACAACTCCTCAATAGCTGCCACAACTCCTCAATAGCTGCCACAACTCCTCAATAGCTGCCACAACTCCTCAATAGCTGTCACAACTCCTCAATAGCTGTCACAACTCCTCAATAGCTGCCACAACTCCTCAATAGCTGTCACAACTCCTCAATAGCTGCCACAACTCCTCAATAGCTGTCACAACTCCTCAATAGGTTAAACGGTAAATGGCAATTAATCGCAGAAATAGATATGGTCCCCAAGTGTGACGATGGGGTGAGGAACTTGTCACATTAAATACTATGACACCTTATTAATTCAGTTTAGGAGGGAACTTTGGGAGCGTATCACTATTACTACGAAAGAACTTGCCTAAGCGTAATATATATATATATATATATATATTAGTTACAGCGAATAGTACACACATTAAGACATCGTTACACAAATGTTATTATTCACATTATTATTAAGACAGTTGACTATGAACATCTGAATAACATTAACTAACACAAGTCAAAATATGTGAGAAAGGCGTCACACGTCTTGAAAGTGTCAAAGGTTAATTGCCATTTTATATCCTACTTGGTATCAAAAGAACTCTTTCAATTTAAGGAGGATCTATCGGAGACAAAAGGTTTTAAGCAACGATTAATTTGTTCTTAACCAGGTTGAAGGTCGTACTCGGTTTCCACCCTTCATAACTAATGTATATTTTAGGTTTCATTCTGATGAATAATTGACGATTTTGATTATATTAAGACGATGATACATTAACCTCTTAAATCTAATGTTAACTTTCTTATCTTACTCTTTCTACCTTCAAACGAATGTTCTCAGCTGACGAATTATTTATCGTAGTCAAATTCTCTGTTAAAATATTCCGTTATCTTACGGTCATAGGACAGGCATCTGTATTGCCAACATAATACCGTAATGTTAACCCTTTCACGCACATATGACGCAGAGGTTGCCAGATTAGCAATAAGAAATAGAGTTCTCTCACTCTTATAATTACTTCTCCAAAATTAGTTTTCTGCCCACAGCTAACTCAAAGACAACTGCAGAGGTTGAAGTAACTAAACTAAAGGTTTCTAAATACCCCTGATGGTAACAAAAGGTTTAAAATATCCCTAATAGGCTCAAAATCGCGTCATATGTCGGAGAGGAGAGGGTTAACGGTCACAGTCATACCTAACCATCTAAATTACTAGTATTATGTCGGTAGTTTAAACATATTACATTGCTAGAAAACCGTAATATTGAATAAGGTTTCCGAACGTCATAATTTACGGTCTATTACTGTTAATTTGGAATATTAGTTGGAATATAGGACAAAAAGAACAAAAAATACGAATATTTTTCCGGCGCATGCGTATGTGAGATGGATCATAATCGTGTGAATCCTATGGGTCTTTCCTACGCTAATGATACCATAACAAGAATACCATCTGGTTGAAAGAGTTACCGACACTACCGTCACCCCACTGTAAAATATATCCGTCAAATCAAGTCCGAATACGGCAAATAGCGACTATCTAAACCCGTGTTCAATATTACAGTTTCTTAGTTGTGTTTATTTTCATATTAAACCCCCAAAATGTATATACGAGTAATACTGACGGTTTGCATGTTGACCTTGTTGTGACCTTTGGAATCACGGTGTTAAGGGGGGATTTCCACTTGAGGGATTTTTTTCTTGACCCCTTTCTCCCTCATGTTTAGCCCCATTGCTTTTGAGATGTTAAGACCTTCGCCCCATTAGTATTGCGATTTTAAGAACTTTCGCCCCATTTCTGTCAATGTTAAGACCTTTCGTCCCATTTAGGTGCCGATTTTTTCCTGGCGAGCGATAGCGAGCCTGTAATTTAAGAGGAACCGGCCTATGGCCGGGAAATTTTTCTACCGAAAAATGTAAACATTTATCTTGAAAGGGGGTCAAGGGGGTGTAATTTTAAGCTTGATGGAGATATAAGAACAAACTAGAAACCTCCCCTTCAGTTGACAATAGTGCTGCCAGTTCTGTGACAGTATACGTTAGTGAATCCTATCAACATTACATTTTCTTATCTTCAACATTCTTTTCGTGGCCTTATTATAAACAATTTATTTGGGACAATGGGAACCTTTGGAATCGCCATAACTTTCTTACTGTAGTCCGCATGAAGGTGTTGTGTTATCAAATCAACGACTTTATATACACCGATAGCACCGATAGCACCGATACCCCCGATAGCACCGATACCCCCGATAGAACCGATACCCCCGATAGCACCGATACCCCTGATAGCACCGATACCCCCGACAGCACCGATAGCACCGCGCCAGCTATAGCCAAAATTAAGAGGAGAGGGGTCGTTTCTATTGGCTCATTTAAGGGGGAATGTCCTGTTTTTGTTCTGTCCTTTTCTATCTTTCTCTGGCTTGTATCCATTTGGCCCCATTCAGCCTACTGTTTTAAGACGTTTATCCCCATCCAGGTGTCAATTTTTTACTGGTGAGCGATAGCGAGCCAGCATATTTTTTATTTTTGTTTGACAGCAGGCTAAATTTGTACATTTTTCGATAGAAAAATTTCTCCGGCCAAGCCGGATTTCTTCATATAATGCTGGCTCGCTATCGCTCGCCAGGAAGAAATCGACACCTAGATGGGGATAAACGTCTTAAAATAGTTGGCTGAATGGGGCCGAATGGATACAAGCCAGAGAATGAGAGAAAAGGGCAGAAATAACAAAAAGCAGGTCACCCCCCTTAAGTACCTTTTTAATTAATATATTAGTCTCCTACAGTAGACCTCCAGCAAGCTTAAATAAAACCCGCCCAAGACCCTCCTTCAAGATAAATTTGTACATTTTTCGATAGAAAAACGTACTGGCCCAAGGCTGGTTTATCTTAAATTATAGACTCGCTATCGCTCGCCAGAAGAAAAAAAATCGACACCTAAATGCCACGAAAAGTCTTAATGTCGACAAAGAAATGGGGCGAAGGTCTTAACATCGCCAAACTAATGGGCCGAACATCTTATAATCGGAAAACTAACGGGGTTAAAGATGAGGAAGAAGGGGGACCAGAAAAACGGCCCTTAAACAGAGTAGTCTGAATCTCCCTGTCCCCCCCCCCCCCCCGCAGAGGTTAAGTTTGGTTAGGGTAATGACAAAACATGCCAGTTAGGTTAGTTAGCGAGTGCGGTATATCATCCACTAAGTTAGGCTAGGTTAGGTAGGTTTGGGTAAGGTAAGGCAAAATATGATACACAATGATATAACGCTATATTTCTTGACAAAGGGACACAACAAAGGTAATTAATGCTGCGAAAATAATTAATGCTGCGAAAATAATTAATGCTGCGAAAATAATTAAGGCTGCGAAAATAATTAATGCTGCGAAAATAATTAATGCTGCGAAAATAATTAAGGCTGCGAAAATAATTAATGCTGCGAAAATAATTAATGCTGCGAAAATAATTAATGCTGCGAAAATAATTAAGGCTGGGAAAATAATTAATGCTGCGAAAATAATTAATGCTGCGAAAATAATTAATGCTGCGAAAATAATTAAGGCTGCGAAAATAATTAATGCTGCGAAAATAATTAATGCTGCGAAAATAATTAATGCTGCGAAAGTAATCCCCAATGATACCTTTATACTGCATGGTCAGTACCTCTCCTATGAATCACTGAACTACCTAGTAATGGATAAATTAGATATGGGGCTAATTCTAAAGGTAGAAAACAAATAATGCATGACATAGAGAAACCCAATATACTGTATGTCTGTGGTATTATCGATAAACAATGTAAGTGTATTATACAAGGGGGAGGGGGGTCGCCGTTTTTTTTTTATCTTTCTCTCCTTTTCTCTCTCTCCCTGGCTTGTATACATTCGGCCCCATTCAGCCAAGTGTTTTAAGACGTTTATCCCCATTCAGGTGTCGATTTCTTCCTGGCGAGCGATAGCGAGCCAGTATTGTATGGAGAAGTCCGGCTTCGCCGGAGACATTTTTCTATCGAAAAATGTACACATTTAGCTTACTGTCAAAACAACAATATATATATGCTGGCTCGCTACCGCTCGCCAGGAAAATATTGACATCTGGATGGGGGTAAACGTCTTGAAACAGTAGGCTGAATGGGGCCGAATGGATACAAGCCAAAGAGAGAGGGAGAGAAACAGAAAAAAGCGAGGTGGGCTCCCTTAATATCATCGGTAATAACGCTGCGAAAATCTTAATGACAATGACCGAAATATAATATGTCACAATTTCGAAATACATTGCAAACTTACTGTGCAATGCCTTACTAATGAATATAAGCAAACACAAGTAGCAAGTTATTATTATTCGAAGTAGGCGATCAAGTTTTTTGTACACACATGTTTCAGCGATGGACTTATATATTTTTAAGTTAGGACAAAACTAAAATCCACCCCTGCAAATTATAATGATTAGGATAGTTACTGACATTGGCGGGTACAAAATTTAGTGGCTGAATCGGACTGAACAAATATACTAAATGGGTCCTCTCTATTTTCCAATGATACCACAGCAATAGGTCAAGCATTGGTGACCTCAAATATTACAGTACAAATACAATCAAGTAATCCAGTGTCCAGATAACTGACGTTGGAATATAAGACACTGATAATGATGGTTGCTAACATTTCATCCTTGTATACATTAAGGGGGGTCACCGTTTTTTTTTTAAAATCTTTCTCTCCTTTTCTCTCTTTCCCTATCTTGTATCCATTCGGCCCCATTCAGCCAACTGTTTTAAGACGTTTATCCCCATCCAGGTGTCGATTTCTTCCTGGCGAGCGATAGCGAGCCAGCATTGTATGGAGAAATCTGGCTTCGCCGGAGAAATGTTTCTATCGAAAAATGTACAAATTTAGCTTGCTGTCAAAGCAAAACTATATATATGCTGGCTCGCTACCGCTCGCCTGGGAAATATTGACACCTGGATGGGGGTAAAAGTCTTGAAACAGTAGGCTGAATGGGGCCGAATGGATACAAGCCAAAGAGAGAGGGAGAGAAAGATAAAAACAGCGAGGTGGGCTCCCTTAAGTAGTAGATATTGTATTCGTTGAACAGCTGAAGTACAACATTAATACGCTCACCATGAATCGTGCACATTTCTTGTACCTTTATCTGTACTTCTGTCTACAATAGATACTGAACTTTGGTGAAATATAACACTTTCGCAATTAGCAATTATGTAGAATTCTGTAATATGTGACAGCTGCGTCTGAAGGCAATGTATAATTAAATTATGAGATATTAGTGAAGGCAGTATTGATGTATTAATTGTCTCTTAAGGAGAGGTATTTAGTTTGTTCCCTACGTTTTCATCAAGCTTAAAATTACACCCCCTAGACCCCCTTTCAAGATAAATTTGTACATTTTTCGGTAGAAAAATGTCCCGGCCGGAGGCCGGTTGCTCTTAAATTACAGGCTCGCTATCGCTCGCCAGGAAAAAATCGACACCTTAATGGCACGAAAGGTCTTAAAATTGACAGAAATAGGGCAAAATGTCTTAAAATGTCCAAACTACTAGGGCGAATGTCTTAAAATCTCAAAAGCATTGGGGCTAAACATGAGGGAGAAAGGAGTAAAGAAAAAAATCCCTCAAGTGAAGATCTCCCCTTAACCCCTTCTGTACCGGCGACGTCTTTTGACTTTATCCTGGCTACTATTACACGATATTAATTCAGTTTCCCAAGGGGACCCTCGAGCAACTATAACAGGCTTCGAACTACCTCACCTAACCAACCCATTGACCGACCACAGATTCTTCTTCAAACTATACACAATCGTCTATATATAGTTGAAATATATAAACCACGAACTTTCTTGGTAGTGAAAGGGTTAATTGTATATTCTGTTTTTGCCTACCATGAACAGTTTATCAAGGAGGCTAGAGAGCTCTTCCAATGTTATCAAATAAAGCTTCATATGTCTACTGTATGTTGCTGGTTAAGGGGAGATTTTCACTTGAGGGATTTTTTTCTTTACCCCATTCTCCCTCATGTTTAGCCCCATTGCTTTTGAGATTTTAAGACGTTCGCCCCATTAGTTTGGCGACTTTAAGAACTTTCACCCCATTTATGTCACTTTTAAGACCTTTAGTGCCATTTAGGTGTCGATATTTTCCTGGCGAGCGATAGCGAGCCTGTAATTTAAGAGGAATCGGCCTTCGGCTGGGACATTTTTCTACCGAAAAATGTACAAATTTATCTTGAAAGGGGGTCTAGGGGGGTGTAATTTCAAACTTGATGGAAGTCTAGGAAACACACTAAAAATCTCCCCTTAACTATTTGCTAGGAGGAACCACTGTACTTAGTAAGAATAAACTATTATGTATGACTTACCTGATCAGGGGTACACTACACAGGATGAATTTATTATCAGAAATAAATATCATAGGACCATACTTAAGGGAGCCCACCTCGCTTTTTATCTCTTGCTATCCCTCTCTCTTTGGCTTGTATCCATTCGGCCCCATTCAGCCTACTGTTTTAAGACGTTTACCCCCATCCAGGTGTAATTTTTTTCCTGGCGAGCGGTAGCGAGCCAGCATATATATATATATATATATATATATATATATATATATATATATTTGTTTTGACAGCAAGCTAAATTTGTACATTTTTCGATAGAAACATTTCTCCGGCGAAGCCGGATTTCTCCATACAATGCTGGCTCGCTATCACGCGCCAGGAAGAAATCGACACCTGGATGGGGATAAACGTCTTAAAATAGTTGGCTGAATGGGGCCGAATGGATACAAGCCAGGGAAAGAGAAAACAGGAGAGGAAGATAACGTAAATAAAAAAAAAGCCGGTGACCCCCCTTAAATGTCAGTGTTATTTCAGGATCATAATAATGTGCGTCCTTTCTGCGATCCAACCTTCAGCTACAGCTGAGGCCAACTGTAGTCTATATTGTTGTGGTGGTGTCCAGCTGAGGCCAACTGTAGTCTATATTGTTGTTGTGGTGTCCAGCTGAGGCCAACTGTAGTCTATATTGTTGTTGTGGTGTCCAGCTGAGGCCAACTGTAGTCTATATTGTTGTGGTGGTGTCCAGCTGAGGCCAACTGTAGTCTATATTGTTGTTGTGGTGTCCAGCTGAGGCCAACTGTAGTCTATAATGTTGTTGTGGTGTCCAGCTGAGGCCAACTGTAGTCTATAATGTTGTTGTGGTGTCCAGCTGAGGGTAAATGATCATGTTTCTATCTTGGTTACTCGATCTAAGGTTCTAAGGTCGACTTTGTAGCGAAATATGATGTTAATTATGAAAACTTGGCATTAAGGGGGGGATATCCACTTGAGGGATTGTTTTCTGGATTATGGTTAGCCCCATTGCTTGTGAGATTTAAAGACGCTTGCCCCATTAGTTTGGCGATTTTAAGGACCCTCGCCCCATTTCTGTAAATTTTATGACCATTCGTGCCATTTAGGTGTCGATTTTTTCCTGGCGAGCGATAGCGAGCCTGTAATTTAAGGGGAACCGGCCTTCGGCCGGGAAATTTTTCTACCGAAAAATTTACAAATTTATCTTGAAAGGGGGTCAAGGGGGAGTAATTTTAAGCTTGATGGAAGTCTAGGGAATCAACTAAAAACCTCCCCTTAATACGACACACAGCCATAGTAGTTTCATATATTTCCATTAAGTATCGAGAAATCAGCTACTAAGGGATTCAATTTTTACTATCAGCTGGAGAACAATAGAGTGTACACGTCCACAAATGTCTTCAGGCTAACACTCCATATATTAACCCCTTCTGTACCGGTGACGTATTTTGTATTTTATTTCAGCCACATTGAGACGATTACATGTAGCTTAGGAAGGATATATGGTGGCTAAAAGGATGAATTGAGATAGTGTATAGCCTTTTAATTGATATAGTGTATAGCCTTTTAATTGAGATAGTGTATAGCCTTTTAATTGAGATGTGTATAGCCTTTTAATTGAGATAGTGTATAGCCTTTTAATTGAGATAGTGTATAGCCTTTTAATTGAGATAGTGTATAGCCTTCTAATTGAGATAGTGTATAGCCTTTTAATTGAGATAGTGTATAGCCTTTTAATTGATATATTATATAGCCTTTTAATTGAGATAGTGTATAGCCTTTTAATTGAGATAGTGTATAGCCTTTTAATTGAGATAGTGTATAGCCTTTTAATTGAGATAGTGTATAGCCTTTTAATTGAGATAGTGTATAGCCTTTTAATTGAGATAGTGTATAGCCTTTTAATTGAGATAGTCTATAGCCTTTTAATTGGTAGACGTCCTTCTTAACCTGAATATAATCGTTTAATATCAGCCACAATAAAGTGACAAGGACGTCGCCGGTACAGAAGGGGTTAATCTAGTCTAATCATCATGCCACAACAAACCCTGGATTATCTACATCTTCTTAAGGGGAGGTTTCCACTTGCGGGATTTTTGTCTTGACCCCTTTCTCCCTCATGGTTAGCCCCATTGCTTTTGATATTTTAAGACGTTCGCCCCATTATTTTGACGATTTTAAGAATTTTCAACCCATTTCTGTCAATTTTAAGACCTTTCGTGCCATTTAGGTGTCGATTTTATCCTGGCGAGCGATAGCGAGCCTGTAATTTAAGAGGAACCGGCTTTCAGCCGGGACATTTTTCTACCGAAAAATGTACAAATTTATCTTGAAAGTGGGTCTAGGGGGTGTAATTTTAAGATTGATGGAATTCTAGGGAACGAACTAAAAACCTCCCCTTAAGTTTGAGACATTGATATTTTTAACTCAGTTTTCACAAATGCTGCTTCTTGGATATGTCTTCGTAGCGCAATGGATAAATGCACTGAATTTCGGTGTGAGCATCCTAGGTTCGAATCCCTGGACTGCCACATGTATTTGTTGATTTCATTAATTGAGTTTAGGAGTAAAGTCGGTTGGTGGAGGTAACATAATAATTACGTAGTTTATTCCAGTGTGCACATAGTATTTTGGTATAAAGTTTAAGGGGAGATTTCCACTTGAGGGATTTTTTTCTGGACCCCTTTCTCCCTCATGTTTAGCCCCATTGCTTTTGAGATTTTAACACGTTCGCCCTAGTAGTTTGGACATTTAAGACATTTTGCCCCATTTCTGTCAATTTTAAGACCTTTCGTGCCATTAATGTGTCGATTTTTTCCTGGCGAGCGATAGCGAGCCTGTAATTTAAGAGCAACCGGCCTCCGGCCTGGAAAATTTTCTACCGAAAAATGTACAAATTTATCTTGAAAGGGGGTCTAGGGGGTGTAATTTTAAGCTTGATGAAAACGTAGGGAACAAACTAAACACCTCCCCTTAAATATTACAAGTTGGCATGCTTCTATAATTATGTTCTGACCTACAAGCCACACACATGCATTAACCCTTTCTATACCGGCGACGGTCTATTCACTTTATTTTGGCTACTATTAGACGATTTTCTTCAGGTTAGGAAGGATGTCTACCAATTAAAAGGCTATAGACTATCTCAATTAATTCTGTTAGCTACCAATTATATCCTTCCTAAGCTACATAAAATCGTATAAATCTAGCTGAAAGTAAATACAAAAGACGTCACCGGTACAGAAGGGGTTAATCCTACTATAAGTCATACAATCACAAATGTGGAACGCGTGAATCAACTATAACTTACTTTTTCGATAAGTTGAGACGAGTGTCATTTGGCTTTGAGTGATATATATATAGATATAAGTATGTAAGTTGCGTATGTCATATTTTCCATTCACATTAGCATAGAATTGAATTTTTTACACGGAATATGTTTCAATAAAAGTGTATTAATTTAATGTCAACTGCGTACGTAATACACAAATGCAATTAAAGGATAATAGCTATCAATTGATAATATCTCTCTCTTTCTCTCTCTCTCTCTCTCTCTCTCTCTCTATATATATATATATATATATATATTAGGCAATATATTAGGTCTTTATGAATACAATAAATAACATTTGAGATCGTCAGGGGTCTGATATAATTTATAAGATTAACTTTATATATTTGTTCAAAACGTGTATTACCACACAGTCTAGAGATTCGTTGATACCCAATGCAAACAAACGGTTCATGTTAACAAATATTAACTATTTAATCCAAATGTATGAGGTGATTGACTAACGCAGGCTTATTAAGGGAGCCCACCTCGCTTTTTTCTCTTTCTCTCCCTCTCTCTTTGGCTTGTATCCATTCGGCACCATTCAGCCTACTGTTTTAAGATGTTTACCCCCATCCAGGTGTCAATATTTTCCTGGCGAGCGGTAGCGAGCCAGCTTACATATATTTTTGTTTTGACAGCAAGCTAAATTTGTACATTTTTCGATAGAAAAATGTCTCCGGCGAAGCCGGATTTCTCCATACAATGCTGGCTCGCTATCGCTCGACAGGAAGAAATCGACACCTGGATGGGGATAAACGTCTTAAAACAGTTGGCTGAATGGGGCCGAATGGATACAAGCCAGGGAAAGATAAAACATATAAGAAAGATAAAAAAAAAGCAGATTACCCCCCTTAACGTGTACTGTATATCTTACTATAATAGTATTATGTTTGATCATGTACAGTATATGTATTATAAACATACAGTATAGTCCTGTACAAATGTGTATATCTTACTATATAGTATTATGTTTGATAATGTATATGTATTATAAACATACAGTATAGTCCTGTACAAATGTGTATATCTTACTATAATAGTATTATGTTTGATAATGTATATGTATTATAAACATACAGTATAGTCCTGTACAAATGTGTATATCTTACTATAATAGTATTATGTTTGATAATGTATATGTATTATAAACATACAGTATAGTCCTGTACAAATGTGTATATCTTACTATAATAGTATTATGTTTGATAATGTATATGTATTATAAACATACAGTATAGTCCTGTACAAATGTGTATATCTTACTATAATAGTATTATGTTTGATAATGTATATGTATTATAAACATACAGTATAGTCCTGTACAAATGTGTATATCTTACTATAATAGTATTATGTTTGATAATGTATATGTATTATAAACATACAGTATAGTCCTGTACAAATGTGTATATCTTAGTATAATAGTATTATGTTGATAATGTATATGTATTATAAACATACAGTATAGTCGTGTACAAATGTGTATATCTTACTATAATAGTATTATGTTTGATAATGTATATGTATTATAAACATACAGTATAGTCGTGTACAAATGTGTATATCTTACTATAATAGTATTATGTTTGATAATGTATATGTATTATAAACATACAGTATAGTCGTGTACAAATGTGTATATCTTACTATAATAGTATTATGTTTGATAATGTATATGTATTATAAACATACAGTATAGTCGTGTACAAATGTGTATATCTTACTATAATAGTATTATGTTTGATAATGTATATGTATTATAAACATACAGTATAGTCGTGTACAAATGTGTATATCTTACTATAATAGTATTATGTTTGATAATGTATATGTATTATAAACATACAGTATAGTCGTGTACAAATGTGTATATCTTACTATATAGTATTATGTCTGATCATGTATATGTATTATAAACATACAGTATAGTCCTGTACAAATGTGTATATCTTACTATAATAGTATTATGTTTGATAATGTATATGTATTATAAGCATACAGTATAGTCCTGTACAAATGTGTATATTTATCAATCTCACTAACTTCATTCTATATCTCTACCCAAATAGATGCGTGTCTATAATATTTATGATAAAATTGATTGAATTACGTCTAGGACTTTCATGTAGAGTAGGATGTATATTAAGGGGGGTCACCCTCTTTTTGTGTATCTTTCTCTCCTTTTCTCTCTTTCCCTGGCTTGTATCCATTCGGCCCTATTCAGCCAACTGTTTTAAGATGTTTATCCCCATCCAGGTGTCGATTTCTTCCTATCGCTCGTCAGCATTGTATGGAGAAATCCGGCTTTGCCGGAGAAATTTTTCTATCGAAAAATGTACAAATTTAGCTTGCTGTCAAAAAAAATATATATATTCTGGCTCGCTACCGCTCGCCACGAAAATATTGACACCTGGATGGGGGTAAACGTCCTAAACCAGTAGGCTGAATGGGGCCCAATGGATACAAGCCAAAGAGAGAGAGAGATAAAGAGAACAAAGCGATGTGGGCTCCCTTAATTTGATTCAGTTTGATTGTGTACGTACTTGTATATTGTTGAATCAAACGCCAGCCAATATTATTTATCAGAAGGAGAAACATTCTGGGTTGAGGGCTAAACCAACACCCTTCATGCATTAATTATCAATCAAGTTCTCTCTCTCTCTCTCTCTCTCTCTCTCTCTCTCTCTCTCTCTCTCTCTCTCTCTCTCTCTCTCTCTCTCAGTACATATGAATAGATACCGTATATAAATAAATATATAAATATTTATTTTTATCTATCTATCTATCTATCTATCTATCTATCTATCTTTAATTATGAAATATAATACCCCGATAATCATGTATTGCAATTGGAATCGTATTTGTTGATATACGCGTAACAGGTATTACAGTTTCGATATTTATTTATATCGAATATGTATAACTATTTTAAACACAGTAAGCGAACACATTATTAACATTGTATTGCAAGTGAATGTAGATGGATGTTCAAAAGATTTATGAATAATTGATTATACAGCACAAAGCTTACACCAACACACACACACACACACACACACACACACACACACACACACACACACAACACATGTTCACGAACACAATATAACAATATATCATTAGTTATACCGTATATGTAAAATGTAACATAATTGCATCTGAGATAGAACAACTAAATCACATATACTGTATATATTATTATATAGCATACGTCATTCAAGCATGGAACTGTTGTGTACGTATGCTGACATTGACATATGGTCCAATATATTAACAACTCTTTTGGTATTTTCTGTTGTTATTGTCTATTGTGTGTTTATATAAGATAATACATATACAATACTTACTGAAGCTAGTAAGAAATGGCCTTTTTAAATATTATATCTCTCAGCATGCATGTTTGAGTGTAAGTATGTGTAATATTGATACCGAATAATAATAAGCGGTTTACTTAGAACTATAGCCTTAACCTGAACCTATACATACGAGAACTACAAGGAAATCACAATCACCTAAATTACTGTGCAGTCACATACAAACGAACTTAGATTTGATAGATAGATGTGTGTGTGTGTGTGCGTGTGAGTGTGTGTGTGTGTGTGTGTGTGTGTGTGTGTGTGTGTGTGTGTGTGTGTGAATGTAAACTCTAGTCAAACACAATAAAACAACTGTTAACAAGGTGATAAAAGTTACTTGTTCGGCTGGGATAATGCAAGCCACCCAATTTTACGCATGGCATAGATTGACTTTCAGTTTATGTACAGCATTTTCAGCCGAAAGACGTATGTGAAGCAGCATAGAAGTACTTAGCAACAGGTGATATTATATAACATTAGTTCTTATCTACTTTATCTATTTTCACCTAAAAACACAACTTCATTAATTTTGAGAATACATTTTGTTTACAATATGTATCAACTAAGTCAAAATTTGTAGTTAACACAAATGTATGATATCTATAAGCAATCTCACAATGCTATATATATATATATATATATATATATATATATATATATATATATATTTATTTATATATATATACTGTATATAATGTATGTTCAGTATATATACATAAATTAATGGTTATGCAAAATCAACATAAAAACCAAATTATTGTATGCAAATTACTATGTTGGTATTATACTTATGGAAGCCATAAATTACAATGATGATTATTTCTCAAAACCTAATGAAGTTATTTTTGTTTCACTTAGATGTGAATAACACTGACAGATGACTTTGTTTTTAAATAATATGATTACATTGCGGTATATTGAGAGTAAGCAACACCAGGGGAGTATCGATGCTTAATTTATGATGCATGATCATTTTAGAACAAACTCTCCCTTGATATTATTTCGGTAATTCCTAAACTGCAGAGAATTAGGGATAATTTTGATCTCTTTAAGGGGAAGGTACTCGCTTTTTCTAGACCCCCTTCTCCCTCATGTCTAGACCCATTAAGTTTGCTATTTTAATACGTTCGTTTACTAGTTTGGCGATTTTGAGATATTTCGCTCCATTACTTTGTCAATATTAAGACCTTTCGTGCCGTTTAGGTGTCGATTTTTCCCTGGCGAGCGATAGCGAGCCTGTAATTTTTGACGGAACCGGCCTTTCGCCAGGAAATTTTCCTACCGAAAAATGTACAAATATATCTTGAAAAGAGCTATAGGGGGTGTTCTTTTAAGCTTGATGGAGGTCTAACGAAGAAACTCAAAATTAAATAAATAAATAAATAAATAGCCAAACATTACAAGCACTAGCCCCTTAACCCCTTCTGTACCGGTGATGTACTTTGCATTATATTCTGGCAACTATTAGACGATTTTGTACAGCTTAGGAACCCCGTCTATTCATTACAAGGCTACACACTACTCAATTAATCCTTTTAGCTACCATATAACTTTCCTAACCTTCATAAAATCGCCTAATATAGCTATAATTAAATACAAATGACGTTCCGGTACAGAAGGGGTTAACACCAGACGATCTTATCCAGTTGAGAGGAGGTATCCAGTATATGAAGGGGTTAAACACTATTCTAAGTTAATGTTTGGGCCGGGTAAGTACGGGACGGGTGCATCGGTACATTAAGGAGGGTGGCCTGCTTTTGTTTCTCTCTCTGGGTTGTATCCATTCGGCCCTATTCAGCCTACTGTTTGAAGACGTTTATCCCTATCCAGGTGTCGATATACACCTGACGAGCAATAGCGAGCCACCATATTTTGGACAATGAGTTAGACAGCTAGCTAAATGTTTACATTTTTCGATAGAAAAATTTCTCCGGCAAAGCCGGATGTCTCCATTAAATGCTGGCTCGCTATTGCTCGCCAGGAAAAAAAATAACACCTGGATGGGGATTATCGTCTTAAAACAGTAGGCTGAATGGGGCCAAATGGATACAACCAAGAAAGAGAAAAAAACCAGGTCGCTCCCCTTCAGCAATCCACGCTGGAAAAAGTAAAACAGTAAAGAGTGGTGGTACAGGAGGGAGTCGGTAGAGAGAGAGAGAGAGAGAGAGAGAGAGAGAGAGAGAGAGAGAGAGAGAGAGAGAGAGAGAGAGAGAGAGAGAGAGAGGTAGGAAGGGGAACTGGAGAGAGGGGAGGAGGAAGGGTTGAGGGAGTCATGAGGGACGCTGTTGGTTGTAAAGAGTTGGGGGAGAGAGAGGGAGTGAGAGAGGGAGAGAGGGAGAGAGGGAGAGACAGAGAGAGAGGGGAGGGTGAGCCATAGTGGATGCAGCCTCTCTCCTCTACTGCTCTCACAATATTTTATTTTACCTTCCTTCCCTTCCTTGCCTTTTATACATACAGACATATTTCCTCGGAATACATATATGGCACAAAAGGCAGAGCGCGCTGTATATGACGTGTGTTGGTGGAGAATATCATGTTTCTGGATAGTTATAGGGAGGGTTGTAGTTATGATGGTTATGGCTGGGTGTTGTAGGTATAGGGAGGGTTATAGTGACGTCATAGGTATAGTTGATAGTCGTGATTGGATGGCTGCTCTGTGGATAGGTTGTCTGATGCAGTATTTCTTTCTCAGTTCTATTGGCGTGACTAACAAACCCCTTCTCCTTCCCCCCTTCCAAACAAATGATATATATATATATATATATATATATATATATATATATATATATATACTGTATGATTACATTTGATGTTCCTTAACTGTGATTTTGATTACAATATAATTCCCAATACCAATGTTGTATTCTTATGTATATTTTTGTCAGTTTAACAACATTCCATGACTTACCCCTCTGGTGAGTAGGCAACCCATTTGTCACACAAAACACAATTTTCAATTACTGCAATCTGCCGTTTAATGATTTATTGTTGTTGCTGCTGGTGTGATTTGTCTTGTTTATTTTGTAGTTACCGTCATCAGTAAGTTATAACAGTACAAAGGAAAACATTGGAGATGGGTGCCCCAGCAAAACTCTGATTAATATAAGGGGCCTACACCTTTACTTTATAAGAGCTGGACATTTACGAAAGCTTGCCAAACTTATGTGGACAAGTGTTCTAAGGTAACAATATGATCAGGCAAGTTATATTAATCCAATCTCTATCAATCCCATGGTTATCTTCGTACAGTTGCCAACACGTTCCCCTGGTACAGAGATACTATTATATATACTATTTATGTTATTGGTTAGCCATTAGGTAGCCAATATTTTGTGTCTATGTGAGTGAAGGAGACAAAAGGTAAATCTGCCTGTAACAAGTGTCTTCCCCAAAGTTGAAAGAGTGACAGAGCCAAATTCAAGGTATGTTAGAGTAATAAAGCCTGGACACAAGAAGCTTAATGCATATTAAGTCATAGGTGGAAGGACAGATTGATTGAGGGAGAGAGCCTTAGCCTTTTCATTTGTCGCATTAAGTGATGATGATGATGATGATGATGGCAGGAGTGAAGTAGGAGAGTAGAGTAATTTGGATATAGGAAGAATAAGTTGAGAAAAAAGGAAGAAACATGATTAAATGTGTATATTTAAGTTTTCCATATATATGATGACGTAATACTGAAATTAAAAGTGTATCAGTAACAAGGGCAGGTGTGGGCTACCGTAAAAAAAAAAAAAAAAAAAAAAAAAAAAAAAAAAAAAAAACCTTACCTCAGTACTGTCTGCCTCTTGATAGTCACCTTCAGGATAATTGTGGTCATGATGATATTAACCCCTTCTGTACCGGCGACGTCTATTTTATATTTCATTCTAGCAATGCTTAGACGATTTTGTGCAGCTTAATAAGGATCACTGGTAGCATAAAGGGTTAATTAAGATAGTTCGAAGCCTTTTTAATTGCTGGAGGCCCTTTTGAAACTGAATATAATCGTTTATTATTAGTCAGTATACAATGGAAAGGACAGAACTGGTACTGAACGGGTTAATGCTGATGGGGATGACGGTGATGGCGAATATGACAATGACAATGATATTATAATTGAGAATGATTGGGGTATTTCTGTAAAGGATTGCTACTATTACTATTACTACTATTATATATATATATATATATATAAAATGCAAGTGACGATGAAGACGAATCTGTTTGTGATATCCTAGGTTCGAATCCTGGGAGAATCACATGTTTTCATTAATTAAATTTGGTGTGTTATTGGTGTTAAGAACGATGTTAAAAATGCTAATGCTATATATGATGATGATGCTGATGGTATTGCCAATAATACGATGATTATTATAATGTTGACGCACTGGGTGGCCGACTAGTACTAACCTAATTACAGACGTTTACGTTGACACAAGACGTTAATATGTACCCTAGTGGTATCAAGAATGTTTCTCTCCCCTTCCCCCTTCTCATCCTCTCCCTTCTTCTTCCTCTCCCCTCCCCTTCTTCCTTCTCTTATTCCCACTCTTCCCATTCCCCCTTCTCCTTCTTCTCCTCTCCCTCTCCCTTCTTCTTCCTCTTCCCCTCCCCCTTCTTCCTCTTCTTGTTCCCCCTCTTCCCCTTTCTTCTCACCCTTCTCCCTCCCTCAACCCTCTCCCTCTTCTTCCCCTCCTCTTCAGTTACCGGCATCTACTTATTGCTCATCTCTCCCCTTCTTACAGTTTAACACATTTAAAAAAATACCTTCTGGTTAAACGTAGAACATATTCCTAAAATATCCCTAGAACCTCTTTTTACAATTCATATGCATACAATATTGCTTATGTTGAACGTCTTAACATTTTTCTCAGGCCACTGAATCTGGAAAATATGTGCTTGCCCTTTTATTTTAAAATAGAATGTCCGTAACATGACTTATACTTTCGTAGAAATATCTGCTATCTCACAGATATACAAATGTTATTTCAAAACTAGCAATAGTAAACAAAATAGTTAGAAAAGTGAGATTTAACTAATACAAAATTACGGTTACCTAGCTTACATTCTGAGAGCAAGGTGTATCAAAATACCAGACATAAAGGGACGACTTTTTATTAAGTACATATCATTGGTGTAAACATTTAACTTCAGCAGTTTTAAATGTTATATCAGAACAAATTGTTGTTTTCTGACTAATGTCATTTATCAACAAGCTTACACAGGTCAACATTCCGTATGTTTGGCGAAGTCATGACATTAAATTGTTTTTAAGATGCACACATTGGTGCAGCTTTATGAAAATTGGATTAGTTGGAGCTAATTACTAACTACATATACGCAGTAGTAAGAATTATTAACATAACTTTACTGGTGGGATTTCATTATATCTGCCAAGATAATTATCTTCGAAAGTAAAACAACGTAGATACAATTCTGGATGAACCCATTATATTTATATTGGAGCTCCTACAATAATAAATAGATACACAGCCGTTAATGTACAGACACATGGATATAAAGCTTACCTGGTGTTGCCCTTGGGTGTGTAATAAATAGATACACAGCCGTTAATGTACAGACACATGGATATAAAGCTTCCCTGGTGTTGCCCTTGGGTGTGTAATGAACAGTAGTGTAAATTATCCAATATAGCATAGTACAATTTTAGAGACGTGCTTGAAGTAAAGATAACATATATGATGCCTAGTATCTGAGGTAGGAGCAATAAGTGAACCAACCTATCACAAAGATTATTACAAAATGACTGGAAAGGGGAAAGAAAATTGATCGATACAATGTCTTGAAATATTGATTGTGTGTCAATATGTCTGTATAGTGAATAATTATTGATTGTGTGTCAATATGTCTGTATAGTGAATAATATTGATTGTGTGTCAATATGTCTGTATAGTGAATAATTACATCCATAACAATTTAAGAGACGGAAGACGTTAGTATCATGACATTAGTGAAATAGTATTGGGATAGGAAGTACAGATGACTGAAGAATGGTAGGTCCGCTTAAGGGGGGGTCACCGGCTTTTTGTTTATCTTTCTCTCCTTTTTCTCTCTTTCCCTGGCTTGTATCCATTCAGCCCCATTCAGCTAACTGTTTTAAGACGTTTATCCCCATTATATGTCGATTTCTTCCTGGCGAGCGATAGCGAGCCAGCATTGCATGGAGAAATCCGGCTTCGCCGGACACACTTTTCTATCGAAAAATGTACAAATTTAGCTTGCTGTCAAAACAACAATATATATATATGCTGGCTCGCTACCGCTCGCCAGCAAAATATTGATACCTGAATGGTGGTAAACGTCTTGAAATAGTAGGCTGAATGGGGCCGAATGGATACAAGCCAAAGAGAGAGGGAGATAAAGAGAAAAAAACGTGGTGGGTTTCCTTAACATACCTCAGTATCATGCCGTACTTTGTAAACAGTCTTGGTAAAACTAGACGACTTTCTACAGCTTGGCTCCTAAGGGTAAAATGTATCTTAATTATCTCTTTAATGTTTTCAGACTCTGTCTAAGCTTCATAAACGTCGCCTATCAATAACCACAATACAAATTATAACTGCATCATAGTACTGTATACTGAGTTTTAGTGCCTTCGCCGTTAATATATTATTGCTTGTAGATTTGAAAAAGTTATTGAAGCATTCAGATTGATTTGCGACAATAATAGACCCTTAAGAGTAGATAAAAGCAAAGGAATCAGAATGTGGAAAGAGAAAGCATGTACTGTATTCAGACGAAGTACTTGATATTATTGTAGAATAAAACTATCACGGAGGTACAATAATTCCCGAGGAAAGTGTTCAGGAGAAAGTATTGATAGTATAACATACAGTAAACCAGGACAGTGTCAAGAGCAATAAAGAAATGTGTAGGCACTAACATTTTATACCTATAATATAGCTACTCGCTGGATAGTTTACAGAATTTCAAACATTTCAGCTTGTTTGGCTTACTTTTTAGAGATATATGACCTATGCAAAACTAGTTGATTTCTTAGTAGTTGCTTCTGTAGCCATATAACATAAGTATGCATTACATTTAACTTGAAACGAATGATCTATCTATCTATCTATCTATATCCTCAGGCCCAATCCACATTTCTTCTATTTATATTTTTATTTTCTATTTTATTATTATTATTATTATTATTATTATTATTATTTTTGTTTATAATTAGGTAAGTACATTTACGTTAATTGAGGTGCGTTACAGCTTCAGTACCCACACTCGCACGAAACTCGCTTATAACTAATGATTATTGGTAACCAGTTCGAAAATTATACAGCTGAAAAGGACCACGAGGATTATATTTGCAAATAATAACGAATTCATACGAACGATGGGTGTCATGAGAGGTACAATCTTAGAATACTGAACATTGATTTATTTTACATAACAAATAATAAAAGGTTTGCATAAATGAACATGGGTTACTGACCGCTTGTTTGGTCTATTAATTAATGTATTCATATTTTCTTAGTTTCCTCCCTAGACCTCCATCAAGCTTAAAAAACCACCCCTAGACCCCCATACAAGATGAATTTGTAAATTTTTCGGTAGAAAAATTTCACGGCCGAAGGCCGGTTCCTCTTAAAATTGCAGGCTCGCTATCGCTCGCCAGGAAATAATCGACACCTAAATGGCACGAAAGGTATTAAATTTGACAACGAAATGGGGCGAAAGGTGTTAACATCGTCAAACTAATGGGCCGAACGTCTTATAATCTCAAAACTAGTGGGGCTAAACATTAGGGAGAAGGTGGTCCAGAAAAACGGTCTGCCTCCCCTAAGTACAGCAACAATGGTGGCATTAAAATTGACCTACGGAGATACGTTTGCAGTAGATGAAACGGTCGGAAGCGTGGAATGAATGTAAATAGAGTGCTGATCCATAACATAAACACGATACTTTAAAATGAAACGTGGACACAATTGTCTTAACGTATTGGAGAGAGTATATTACTAAACATATTATTTGTGAGTGATTAGTTTGAAAGATTAAAAAAAAAATTATATATATATATATATATATATACCGGTATACATATATATATAATACTGAATTTCTTTGTATTAACTGTGTTATTTGTATGCTGTATAAATTACTTGTTGATGAGATATTATGTCTTCAACACAATGATAAATGGTAAATGATTGTTCAGGAATATTCACAGTAGTACCAAACATGATTTACTATATTATTGTGTAATAAGCTTGGCTATACTTCAATTAATATTAACTACAGTTCTTAAAATATGTTATATGTATGGTGGTTGTGAATAAATATGTTATATGTATGGTGGTTGTGAATAAATATGTTATATGTATGGTGGTTGTGAATAAATATGTTATATGTATGGTGGTTGTGAATAAATATGTTATATGTATGGTGGTTGTGAATAAATATGTTATATGTATGGTGGTTGTGAATAAATATGTTATATGTATGGTGGTTGTGAATAAATATGTTATATGTATGGTGGTTGTGAATAAATATGTTATATGTATGGTGGTTGTGAATAAATATGTTATATGTATGGTGGTTGTGGATAAACTATTATAGATGTGGATCCCTTGAGGGGGCATTCTATAATTAGTAACCAATATGGGTTTATTAAGGGGGCCCACCTCGTTTATATTTCTCTCTCTCCCTCTCTCTCTGGGTTGTATCCATTCGGCCCCATTCAGCCTACTGTTTTAGGACGTTTATCCCCATCCAGGTGTCAATTTTTTGGGCGAGCGATAGCGAGCCAGCATTGTATGGAGAAATCCGGCTTCGCCGGAGACATTTTTCTATCGAAAAATGTACAAATTTAGCTTGCTGTCAAAACAATAATATATATATCTATGCTGGCTCGCTACCGCTCACCAGGAAAATATTGACACCTAGATTATTATTTTTAAATGTTTTTGACAGCAGGCTAAATTTCTCCAGCGAAGCCGGATTTCTCCATACAATGCTGGCTTGCTGTCGCTCGCCAGGAAGAAATCGACACCTGGATGGAGATATTCTTAAAACAGTAGGCTGAATGGGGTCGAATGGATACAACCCCGAGAGAGAGAGGGAGAGAGATAAATGTAAACGAGGTGGGCCCCAATAATAAACCCGTATTGGTTACTAAATATAGAATGCCCCCTCAAGGGATCCACATCTATAATAGTTTATCCACTACAACCATATATATAATATATTTAACGAACTGTAGTTAATATTAATTGAAGTATAGCCAAGTATATTACACAATAATATAATAAATCATGTTTGGTACTAGGCTACTGTGAATATTCCTGTACAATCATTTACTATTTATCATTGTGTTGAAGTTAGTTTCGCATCAACAAGTAAAAGGACAGAAAAGGAGAGACAAAACAAGCAGGTGACCCCCATTAATGTAGGTCCTACCTGTTGATCTCCCTTCCCCGGGTAATTATGAATGATGGGAGCTACTGAGGTACTGTTTACCTTATGACACAGATAGTAAAGGGAGGTATAAGTAGGCATCACACACTATGAATGAGTTACAATTTGATGTGAGTAATTGTGATGACCAAAATAGTAAAATATCCCCCCCTCTCTCTCTCTCTCTCCGATAACAATCTACCTTTCAGCAATAAGTTTCACACATTAACACGAGGAATTCATTACCGTGCACAGTTCTTTGGTAGGGTCACACAGCCGAAGCAGCGCCGTAAGATGTATTTTAGTATTTTGAGCACCATTGGAAAATTTAACTTTTTCTGGTGTCAAGATTCTGTAATATCTATATATACACCAGAGCTAACCGACCCTAATCGATTGAACACGTAATTGTAAAGGACCAAATTGTCATAAAAAACTCCAGTAAAAGGCTGCTAAACAATATAGGAATTCTTTGACATAAGTTTTCAGCTCCAAATTATGTTTGCACAACTATGCTATGTTTTGTATGAAACATTTATAATTATTTATTCATATGATTGTCCCCATTTTTAGTCTGGTCTGTGAATTATATAATTATACCCAATATATGTACTGCTTATCTGATGTTGTTTCGCATGTGTTGAGAATTAACCAAAAGCACATTAAAGTTAAGGGGGGTCATTTTTTTTTTGTTTTTATCTTTCTCTCCTTTTTTCTCTTTCCCTGGCTTGTATCCATTCGGCCCCATTCGGCCTACTGTTTTAAGACGTTTTTCCCCATCCATCTGCCAATATTTTCCTGACGAGCGGTAGCGAGCCAGCATATATATATATTTTTGATTTGACAGCAAGCTAAATTTGTAAATTTTTCGATATAAAATTCATACAATGCTGGCTTGCTATCGCTCGCCAGGAAGAAATCGACACCTGGATGGGGATAAACGTCTTAAAACAGTTGGCTGAATGGGGCCGAATGGATACAAGCCAGGGAAAGAGAGAAAAAGAGAGCAAGATAAAAAAAAGACGGTGACCCCCCTTAATATGATTTATGTGTTATTTATTTAAAACAAAAATCAAGTCACATAAGGTCAATCATCTCCTATAAACCCATCTACATATTATTTACCTGGCTGGGTCATGTCACAAACAATATAATATATATCAAGTCATCTAAGGGAAATCAGCACCAATATACCCATTTAGATATTATATACCTATTATTCATCAAGTCATGTATGGTCAATCATCACCTATAAACCCATCTAGATATTATTTACCTGGCTGGGTCAGGTAAAAAAATAAAATAAAATAATATATATATATATATATATATATATATATATATATATATATATATATATATATATATATATATATATATATATATATATAAAGTCATATAAGGTCAATCATCACCAATATAGCCATCTAGACATTATTTACCTTGTATATAACAAGTAATCTAAGGCTAATCATCACCATTATCCCCAACTTGATATTATTTACCTTGTATATATCAAGTAATCTATAGCTAATCATCACCATAATCCCCACCTTGATATTAGGTACTTTTTATATATCAAATCATCAAAGGCTAGTCATTACCGATATACCCATCTTAATATAATTTGCCTTTTATATATCAATACGTCTAAGGCCAATCATTAGAGATGTCTATCTATCTATTGCCCGACGCTTAACTCCCGTTGAGGGTGGCCATACACAAAACGTCCCAAGTGGACCTATTCCCCATGAGGACAATCTGTATCAGTTAATGAAGTACTTACAGGATTGAACACTCAACTTAAGGACCGTCCGACTCAGAGGCCTTCTATGTATTTTTTGCACATTTGTCTACAGTGGTGGGCGGCTTGTTCATCTACCAACCTACTTCACCCTTAGGTAAGCAGGAAGGATTTATTACCGATATAACAAACTTAATATTATTTACCTTCTATATATCTTATAAATATCATATAATCTAAGGGCAATCACCACCAATATACCCAACTATACATTATTAACTATGTATAAACCTTCTGTATATCCCGGACCCACTGTAGTCAATAATGGAGAACAACGCCGCTATGGACCGCCTTCTCCCTAATGTTTAGCCCCACTAGTTTTGACATTTTAAGAAGTTGGTTCCATTAGTTTGGGGATTTTATGACCTTTCACCCCATTTATTTGTCAATATTAGGATCCTTCGTGCCATTTAGGTGTCGATTATTTCCTGGCGAGCGATAGCGAGCCTGTAATTTTAGGAGGAATCGGCCTTTGGCCGGGAAATTTTTCTACCGAAAAATGTACAAATCTATCTTGAAGTGGGAGTCTAGGGGGTGTTTTTCTAAGCTTGGTGGAGGTCTAGGGAGGAAACAAATTTTTTTTTGAATAAATAAATGAATAGACCAAACAAACAGCCACTATCCCCTTAATAACGGAGACCACGTACGCTGCTCCCCCGCTCCTCCTCGTCCTACACTCCCAAATGAAATACCTCAGCCCATTCTTTTGCAACTGTATAGCCTTTCTGGAAACACTGTGGAGCCATGTATTCTTTATCGGAATAGTGATCGCTTCCAAACACCTATGCGTGGTTTTTACTTCCAATGGAGAATATAATAGAGTTATTTAGTATTCAATTCCCTTCTAATGAAATAATACCACTAGAAATATATTAATGATTTCATTGTTTTTTAATACAATAATACATAACTACACACACACACACATACACACACACTCACGCGCACCTATATATATATATATATATATATATATATATATATATATATATTATAAAGCTACTATTTATGAACGTGTTCAACATGTTTTCAAGAAAATGGTATGGTACGTTCTTTGACATACCATACTTTACATAAACATCATTTTATGTATACTAACAGCTTTAGAGGCACCAATGCTGTACATTAAAATATAATAAACATGAATATACTATAACTCAAAATTAGTACACATGATACAGTATTTCCTTCATAAATGGTTTGTTGTTGTTGTTATTGCTGTTCCTCAGGCTGTCTGGCCGAGCAGCCCCAAGGTCCCGAGCAAGGCCAAGGCCATAACCGAGCGCCCCCACAGAACCCTCCCAGCTTACCACTAATAATGCCCAGGTGACCGAAGCCACTCAAAGGCGGGGAGCTGAGGAGGGTGCGGAAACGCCCGGGAAACAAAAGCCCCACCCAAGGCCCTGTGCCCCTCAGCAATTATAAAGGGAAAGTTGAGGGGCAAAGGAAAAATGTGACGCTTTGGCTCCCAATCTGCCAGGGTTGGCAGTAGGGAGGTCAATCCACGGAAAAGACGCCGTCACTTGAGATCTAGAAAATACATAAGTAAAAGGAACAGTCAGAGTAAGCTATGGGTATGGCAGAGAACGCTCAACTCTCATTCTGATAGACCAGCCCATCACCACATAAATAAATGGTTTGTTCATGGTATTGGTACGTCAGATATGCATAACATAAATCAGATGCAATACAGATTATTAATTGAGGAATGTCAATATACTGTAATTATGGTACACATTATTACAATGAAGAAGCCCCAAGCTATGCAAAATATACCATTTTTGTATAATTGTGGAGTGTTCTTTTACAGCAATCCCACCACACTCATACTGCAAAAAACCCCACAAAAACAGACGAGACTTTCAAGAACTGATATACGCATTTGTTATCCTATTTCACCTATTTCATCATTTCAGTATATCTACCTGATATGCTGTCAGTCTCGTTGACAATACCAATGCAAATATACCTCAAAATGTTCCCTGAAATATAATCTGATATGAAATTGTCGCAAAGAGCATAACCATTTTTATCATGCAGTCGTCCATATTTAATTTAAATTAATCATCGCACGAAGTTTATATTCATCTTGAGGGGGGATGGTTCACTTTTTTGTAGATTTGTTAATTTATTTATTATTTTATTTAGTTTCCTCCCTAGACCTCCATCAAACTTAAAAAAACATCCATTAGATCCCCCTTCTAGATTAATTTGTACATTTTTCGGTAGAAAAATTTCCCGGCCGAAGGCCGGTTACTCCTAAGATTACAGGCTCGCTATCGCTCGCCAGGAAAAAATTGACACTTAAATGGCACGAAAGATCTTAAAATTGACAACGAAATGGAGCAAAAAGTATTAAAATCGCCAAACTAATGGGCCGAACGTCATAACATCTGAAAACTATTGGGGGTAAACATGAGGGAGAAGGGTGACCAGAAAACCAGCCCATGTCCCCTTAAAAAGTGACTGTCGAAACCATAGAGTTAACCGAGATTGCATATATACCATTTTGCTTCCGACAAGTTTTTTTTCCCGAGTTAAGGGGAGATTTCCACTTGAGGGATTTGTTTCTTGACTCCTTTCTCCCAGATGTTTAGCCCCATTGGTTTTCTAATTTTAAGACGTTTGCCCCATTATTTTGACGATTTAAAGAACTTTCGACCCATTTCTGTCAATGTTAAAACCTGTCGTGCCATTTAGGTGTCGATTTTATCCTGGCGAGCGATAGCGAGCCTGTAATTTAAGAGGAACCGGCTTTCAGGCGGGACATTTTTCTACCGAAAAATTTACAAATTTATCTTGAAAGGGACTCAAGGGGGTGTAATCTTAAGCTTGATGGATATCTAGAGACCAAACTAAAAACCTCCCCTTAAGCCCTCAAAGTTTTCCCAGCACATATAGTAACATAATGCCACCTGGTTCGTATGACTCCCGCCATTATCTCTCTATTATTATCAGTACTTATCTTTGGAGTGGAGAATCGGAAATATGATAACACGTCTCGTCGGTTTCATTTGATTATCTTGGCAACGCAACTGCTTTCTAGATCATTGTGATAAAAACATGATATAATACTATGTCTCTGCATCGTCAGTTTGCCAAGTTTTCATAATTAACACCATATTTCGTTAGAATATCTTGGTAATAACTCATTATTCAAGATGAAGACATAGCAATTCACCATCCGCCGGAAAAACAAAATATAGTATCAAATATCAATGCAAAGACCTTTCACACCATTTCTTTGTCAATATTAAGACTTTTCGTGTTATTTAGGTGTCGATATTCTCCTGGCGAGCGATAGCGAGCCTGTAACTTAAGAGGAACCGGCCTTCGGCCGGGAAAATTTTCTATCGAAAAATATACAAATTTATCTTAAAGGAGGGTCTTGGGGGGGGAGGGGGGGGGGGGTTATTTTAAGCCTGATGGAGGTCTAGGGAGGAAAATAATAACATAATAAAAACAAATACATAAATGAGCCAATCAAAACGACATATGCACCTGTAAACGACATATGCACCTGAAACGACATATGCACCTGTAAACGACATATGCACCTGTAAACGACATATGCACCTGTAAACGACATATGCACCTGAAACGACATATGCACCTGTAAACGACATATGCACCTGTAAATAAACTTTCCCACCATACCTGTGACTGTCAGTGGCTCTAAGCTCTATAGCGCTTGGGACGATTAGGAGAGGATCCGGTCAAAGATTGGCTTTGTTTGTTGTTTTTATTATACTGCCATGTTGCATCCCTCGTTCATTGTTCTATCGCCACTCTGGAGCACATATATTTTGCTTTAAAGTAATTTTGTTTCCTTCGCTTTAGAGTCGATTAGTCGCAGATGACCTAAACTAGACTAAATTAAACCTAAGTTGGTCTTAATCTTACCTATTATGGGTTTCAGAGGCCGTGTTGCATCGTTTTTCGGGAATAACTTAGTGTAATGCTAACCATTTCTAACTTGACCAAAGTAAAACTAATATTTTCTAACTTAATAATAACTTAAGCCAATCTCTGTCAATATTAATGTAGCAAATAATAAACTAGCCTAACTTAAGCTAAGCAAACTTAATAGACTATAAGATACTAACAAAGCAAACTTTTAGGTGTTACGGGCGAACTGACTTCTGAGGTAAATAATTAAGTGCTTCCCTTCCACTCTCTTATTGACATGACCTGTGCTATATTTATTATTATTCGGATTTAGTTATAAACAAAATATCACACCGCTAATCAGAAAAAAAAAAACTTGTTAGCACTCTAATGTATATATAATACTAATATATATACAGTATATATCATGGGTAAAATCCGTATAATATAATTGTTATTGACATACATACACATATTCATATTTGTTTTCACCAACCCACCAACTAACTTACAAATAAACCTAACTAGTAAAATAAACAATACATAAACATCCATAATAAATGTGTTCTATGATAGCTGGAACTATTGTCGGACTGTACAATGGCCTGCCTGCAATATTACCTACTCCGTCAATTGCTGTATGGAGGAAAAATAGTAAGAGTGAATTGGGAGTGTAGTTTCATATGCATTAGTTCATTCATATGGTCAATTGAAGGACTCCGAATACATTATGCCTGGACGTCAATCCCACTATAGTCTGTTTCTTTTCAACTGACGGTAAATTGCAAAGTTTCCATCAAGATCTCTCAGTTATTTTGAAGATTTTGTAGTGGAATATGGTGCTAATTATAAAAACGTGGTCGTAATATGATGGAGAGACATACTACATACTAGTTTCATATTTGTTCATTAAATATCGAGAAAGTAGCTAATAAAGGATTCAAATTATCGCCATATGAAAATAAACAATATAGTTATATTTCCATACATATAATCACAGAGTTGGTACGAATTGTTTATGGGCAACTTAAGTCTGACAATTATCTTATGGATGAAATAATCGATAACTATTAAATTATACAAGTACAGTATAATGGAAAACATAGTATCATAGCTGGATTCTATCTCCATTATGGAAACATAGTATCATAGCTGGATTCTATCTCCATTATGGAAACATAGTATCATAGCTGGATTCTATCTCCATTATGGAAACATAGTATCATAGCTGATTCTATCTCCATTATGAAACATAGTATCATAGCTGGATTCTATCTCCATTATGGAAACATAGTATCATAGCTGGATTCTATCTCCATTAAACATAGTATCATAGCTGGATTCTATCTCCATTATGGAAACATAGTATCATAGCTGGATTCTATCTCCATTATGGAAACATAGTATCATAGCTGGATTCTATCTCCATTATGGAAACATAGTATCATAGCTGGATTCTATCTCCATTATGGAAACATAGTATCATAGCTGGATTCTATCTCCATTGGTACGACTGTGCGGTCATTTAATTTATGTTCTCGTTTCATGAAATACATGACAAATAAAATTAAGATATATTCTTGCTCAGTTTATAAACAGTCGATGTTATGCGTATTCATAAAAGAAACTCCCCACAAGAATATATAATGTTTTATACTAAATGCATATGGGAAAAATATTATTTGTTATATAACCACTTCTTTGTAGAAGCTAAGCTAGCAGCTGCCTAAATAAATATATGTTTTCAATCTACACGTCATAAAACCTGATTAGTGAGAGTTTATAATTAAGTTATTTGTGTAAGTTGATATTTCAATGATTAACAAAACGTGAACTAAACTGTCAAAAATATCTGTAATATTTACAGTGGATTTTGACATTAAAAACACGTATTAAAAATGGCAGTTTCTTTATTGAGGTATGCCTCAAAATTACGGTTATAAGGCAGTACAGATCTATACCCTGTTTCATTACATCTGACGGTAAATTGAATCCCTTAGCAACAAATTGTTCGATACTTACTGAACAAATATTAATCTACTATGTCTCTGCATCATATTGAGACCAGGTTTATATAACTAACACCCTATTTCTCTATAAATTCTTCAACATAACTGAAAAGTCTTGATGAGAACTTTGCAATTTACCGCCAGTTGAAAAGAAACAGACCATAGTGATATTGATAGTTGGGTAAGCTTGTGACTGTTACAATTACGATATTATATGTGGCAATACGGATGCCTGCCCTGTGGCCGTAAAGGCAATGGAATACTTTAACAACTTAGAAACTAGCTTAAAATAGAACTTTCCATCCAAATTCTTGAGCCGGGATATATTTATTCGAAATGATCTGATTGAACCGTATACACAATACTAAGCTTTGGGTATATCCGCAACAAAACAAACAGTGTGGGCGAGTGATTCGCCTTTTCATTACGATGTTACAATATCTCATCTGTAAATGCCAAGGTTCTGTTCATGGTTTAGTAATAATACGTTCGTTTTAAAAGTATAGATTGAACACAATGCATAATTTATTGGACTACACCAATGTGATGAATATGATACTGCGATTATTAAACATTATTACACGTAGGAAGAACCTATCGTAGTTAAGAGGCCATTACTTCTTCAATCCGCAGAAACAATGACGATTATAATTTAGTTTACAAAATATTTCCTAGGCAAATAGTTATGATGAGGTTTTCTAAAATGTAAAGGCCTTAGAGGTTATGGTGAAGCTGCTGTGGTACTATCCTAATGTGTTTAATTTTAGAAGTACCAGTCGGTGACCAATTAAAAGTATACGCCTCAGGTAGTTTAGCGATCAATTTGTTCAATATAAATAAATAAATGAATAAGTAACTAAATAAATACATACAAAATAATAAACACATTGCTTAGGTTAAATGTGTGTTTGATGAATTATAAACATTTCTCAATTCGTCATGTAATTATTCTTTCAGTCGTGAAAAGTAGAGCTAAGTAACACGATTTTAAGCTACCAGGTATTAATCCACGCTGATCAGATGTATGTAAACTAAACTAGAACTAATGCCAAAAGAATGACTATTTCATTGCTGGCGAAGTATTAGACAAACATCGACAATGCTCATCATAAAATAAACAGGACAAATTACATATACATAAAATAGAGACGCTTATATTAATCCGGATCCAACTGCATACTAAGTAGATCAAATATTACTCATTATCTACCACCTCATATCGGAAAATGTAAATATAATATGGATATAATAAATGGTCATATTGCTATCAGAAGCCAATTTACCACTTGCGAGTTTCAGGCTGTAAGGAAGTTGGAGCCATAAGCATTGATATAAAACAGAAATGCAATAACAAAGCAGCAATTTTAAGGTTATAAAGAATAGTGAATTTGATTATATAATTTAATAGATGCACTACAACCTTAACTAAGCTAGTAAATCTGTTAAATATCGATGCCTATAGCTCCAACTTCCTTATAGCCTGAAACTCGCAAGTGGTCAATTAGAATACCTGAGATTAACCCCTTGAGGATCATGAGGCATTTTAGTATATATTCCGGCTATCAGTATACGATTTTATACAGCTTAGGAAGGATCTGGGTGAATGAAAAGGCTAAAGACTATTTCAATGAACCCTCTGAGTCCCATATACCCTTCCTAATGAACCCTCTGAGTCCCATATACCCTTCCTAATGAACCCTCTGAGTCCCATATACCCTTCCTAATGAACCCTCTGAGTCCCATTTACCCTTCCTAATGAACCCTCTGAGTCCCATATACCCTTCCTAATGAACCCTCTGAGTCCCATATACCCTTCCTAATGAACCCTCTGAGTCCCATATACCCTTCCTAATGAACCCTCTGAGTCCCATATACCCTTCCTAATGAACCCTCTGAGTCCCATATACCCTTCCTAATGAACCCTCTGAGTCCCATATACCCTTCCTAATGAACCCTCTGAGTCCCATATACCCTTCCTAATGAACCCTCTGAGTCCCATATACCCTTCCTAATGAACCCTCTGAGTCCCATATACCCTTCCTAATGAACCCTCTGAGTCCCATATACCCTTCCTAATGAACCCTCTGAGTCCCATATACCCTTCCTAATGAACCCTCTGAGTCCCATATACCCTTCCTAATGAACCCTCTGAGTCCCATATACCCTTCCTAATGAACCCTCTGAGTCCCATATACCCTTCCTAATGAACCCTCTGAGCCCCATATACCCTTCCTAATGAACCCTCTGAGTCCCATATACCCTTCCTAATGAACCCTCTGAGTCCCATATACCCTTCCTAATGAACCCTCTGAGCCCCATATACCCTTCCTAATGAACCCTCTGAGTCCCATATACCCTTCCTAATCAGAATACAGTCGTTAAATAATAGCCAGAAAATGAGATGTGCGTCATGGATTCTTAGAGGGTTAAGGGGGATCACCTGCTTGTTTTCTCTTTCTCTCCTTTTCTCTCTTTCTCTGGCTTGTATCATTCGTTTATCCCCATCCAGCGATAGCGAGCCAACATTGTATGGAGAAATCCGGCTTCGCAGGAGACATTTTCCAATCGAAAAATTTACAAATTTAGCTTGCTTACAAAACAAAAATATATATATGCTGGCTCGCTACCGCTCGCCAGGAAAATATTGACACCTGGTTGGGGGTAAACGTCTTAAAACAGTAGGCTGAATGGGGCCGAATACATATACAAGCCACAGAGAGAGGGAGAGAAAGAGAAAAAAGCGAGGTGGGCTCCCTTAATACGATAGAGCATACAACCCGTTCATTATAGGGAGGCCAAATATCCCGACCTCAACCTCTCATAACGCAAGAAGGAAATCAGTAATGAGCTTAAGGGGAGGTATTTAGTTTGTTCCCTAGGCCTCCATCAACCTTAAAATTACACCCCATTGAGTCCCTTTCAAGATAAATTTGTACATTTTTCGGTAGAAAAATGTCCCGGCCGAAGGCCGGTTCCTCTTAAATTACAGGCTCGCTATCGCTCGCCAGGATAAAATCGACACCTGAATTGCACGAAAGGTCTTAATATGGGGTGAAAGTTCTTAAAATCGCTAAACTAATGGGGCAAACGTTTTATAATATCAAAAGCAATGGGGCTAAACATGAGGGAGAAAGGGGTCAAGAAAAAAATCCCTCACGTGGAGATCTCCCCTTAACCCTTTCACTACCGGGGATGTTTTTGTTTGTTATTTCAGCTCTATTTAAACGATTTTGTGCAGTTTAAGAAGGATCTGTGTTGGTAAAAAGGGTTAAGTTATAGTTCAAAGCCTGTTAATTGCCAGAGATCCTTCCTAAACTGAATAAAATCGCTTTGTAGTAGCCACAATAAATGAAAAAGACGTCGCCGGTACAGAAGGGGTTAACACAGTATTTTCATAATTCGAGAAAAAAAAAGCTTCATGGGAATACGTGGGGCACTTGACTACTTGCTCCTTTCATTGTATAAGGAAGTTGGAGTTGTATACATCGATATTTAGCAGAATAACCAGCTATAATTCGGTTTTAGTAATTATAAAAATACATAAACACATATTCAATATACTAGTTATCCATCAGAAACTTACATAATGACTGTAGTTGTGTTTAATATCGATGTTTACCGGCGGAACTTCCTCATACCATATTGAACTCGCAAGTGGTCAATTGACAGGCCATTATTGACAGGCCATATTGACAGTGTTTATTGAGTAATCTATTTATTTATTTCACTCCCAATAACAAACACCTCCCAATGAAATAAATTAAAGCATTTGATCCTACCGGGATTCGAACCTGGGTTACCACATACCGATTTTAAACACTCTAACCATTACACCATCAAGGCCTAAAGGGATAAACTCAAATATGCTACTCGAAAATTGCAAAAATATGCAAAATACATTAATAACAAATATACAGAATATCATAAAGACCCACAAAACGTCGGACCAGATAGTGTTAAGGGGGGTGACCTGCTTTTTGTTATTTCTGTCCTTTTCTCTCTTTCTCTGGCTTGTATCCATTCTGCCCCATTAAGCCAACTATTTTAAGACGTTTATCCCCATCTAGGTGCCGATTTCTTCCTGGCGAGCGATAGCGAACCAGCATTATATGAAGAAATCCGGCTTCGCCGGAGAAATGTTTCTATCGAAAAATGTACAAATTTAGCCTGCTGTCAAACAAAAATAAAAAATATGCTGGCTCGCTACCGCTCACCAGTAAAAAATTGACACCTGGATGGGGATAAACGTCTTAAAACAGTAGGCTGAATGGGGCCAAATGGATAAAAGCCAGAGAAAGATAGAAAAGGACAGAACAAAAACAGGTCACCCCCCTTAAAGTAAATAACCAGATACAAAGGGAGGCCAAACGTTCACCTACGTCTAATGAACAGAACATAAACCTCCTGAAATTAACAGAACATAAACCTGAAATTAACAGAACATAAACCTCCTGAAATTAACAGAACATAAACCTCCTGAAATTAACAGAACATAAACCTCCTGAAATTAACAGAACATAAACCTCCTGAAATTAACAGAACATAAACCTCCTGTAATTATATACTCTGTTGACATGAGCGACACCATCTCTTGTAATCGTTTCCTACTACTATGTAATTCATTTACATCGTAAGTATTTCAATTCGCATTTTCGTATAAACAGTATATATATATTTATATATATACCATAATTAAAACATATCCAGCTTTAAGGGGAGGTTTTTAGTGTGTTTCCTAGACTTCCATCAAGCTTGAAATTACACCCCCTTGAGCCCCTTTCAAGATAAATTCGTACATTTTTCGGTAGAAAAATGTCCCGGCCGAAGGCCGATTCCTCTTAAATTACAGGCTCGCTATCGCTCGCCAGGAAAAAATCGACACCTAAATGGGACGAAAGGTCTTAAAAGTGACACAAATGGGGTGAAACTTCTTAAAATCGCCAAACTAATGGGGCGAACGTCTTAAAACTTCAAAAGCAATGGGCCTAAACATAAGGGAGAAAGGGGTCCAGAAAAAAATCCCTTAAGTGGAAATCTCCCCTTCATGTACTTCTACTCTTATCGACTGTTGTTCAAGTATGCAGTGTTATCTAAAACTAATGCTGGATACAACTCGAGGCAAGGTACGGTCGGGGGTTTATTAAGTGCTGTCATAGATTCCAGTGGGTTTCGCTCAAAAAGTGTTATTGGTATCTTTATAGTTACTGGGAAAAGTACTTATCCAGCAGAGTATTAGTCAGTGTCCGAAACTTTGTGAAATAACTGACAACACTCATTAAGGGGAGGTTCTTAGTTAGTTCGCTAGACTTCCATCAAGCTTAACATTACATTCCCTAGACCCTCTTTCAAGATAAATGTGTACATTTTTCGGTAGAAAAATGTCCCGGCCGAAGGCCGATTTCTCTTAAATTAAAGGCTCGCTATCGCTCGCCAGGAAAAAATCGACACCTAAATGGCACGAAGGGTCTTAAAATTAACAGAAATGAGGCGAAAGTTCTTAAAATAATCCAACTAATTGGGCGAACGTCTTAAAATTTCAAAAGCAATGGGGCTAATCATGAGGGAGAAAGGGGTCCAGAAAAAAGTCCCTCAAGTGGAAATCTCCCCTTAACCTCGACTTTACAAGATTAGGTAAGGTAGGCTATAATACACTGAACTAATCGTGTATGTAATCTATAGTATACACTGAACTAATCGTGTATGTCATCTAGTATACACTGAACTAATCGTGTATGTAATCTAGTATACACTGAACTAATTGTGTATGTAATCTATAGTATACACTGAACTAATCGTGTATGTAATCTAGTATACACTGAACTAATCGTGTATGTAATCTATAGTATACACTGAACTAATTGTGTATGTAATCTATAGTATACACTGAACTAATCGTGTATGTAATCTATAGTATACACTGAACTAATTGTGTATGTAATCTATAGTATACACTGAACTAATCATGTATGTAATCTAGTATACACTGAACTAATCGTGTATGTAATCTAGTATACACTGAACTAATCGTGTATGTAATCTATAGTATACACTGAACTAATCGTGTATGTAATCTAGTATACACTGAACTAATCGTGTATGTAATCTATAGTATACACTGAACTAATTGTGTATGTAATCTATAGTATACACTGAACTAATCATGTATGTAATCTAGTATACACTGAACTAATCGTGTATGTAATCTAGTATACACTGAACTAATCGTGTATGTAATCTATAGTATACACTGAACTAATCGTGTATGTAATCTAGTATACACTGAACTAATCGTGTATGTAATCTATAGTATACACTGAACTAATCGTGTATGTAATCTAGTATACACTGAACTAATCGTGTATGTAATCTATAGTATACACTGAACTAATCGTGTATGTAATCTAGTATACACTGAACTAATCGTGTATGTAATCTATAGTATACACTGAACTAATCGTGTATGTAATCTAGTATACACTGAACTAATCGTGTATGTAATCTATAGTATACACTGAACTAATCGTGTATGTAATCTAGTATACACTGAACTAATCGTGTATGTAATCTAGTATACACTGAACTAATCGTGTATGTAATCTAGTATACACTGAACTAATCGTGTATGTAATCTATAGTATACACTGAACTAGTCGTGTATGTAATCTAGTATACACTGAACTAATCGTGTATGTAATCTATAGTATACACTGAACTAATCGTGTATGTAATCTAGTATACACTGAACTAATCGTGTATGTAATCTATAGTATACACTGAACTAATCGTGTATGTAATCTAGTATACACTGAACTAATCGTGTATGTAATCTATAGTATACACTGAACTAATCGTGTATGTAATCTAGTATACACTGAACTAATCGTGTATGTAATCTATAGTATACACTGAACTAATCGTGTATGTAATCTAGTATACACTGAACTAATCGTGTATGTAATCTAGTATACACTGAACTAATCGTGTATGTAATCTAGTATACACTGAACTAATCGTGTATGTAATCTATAGTATACACTGAACTAATCGTGTATGTAATCTAGTATACACTGAACTAATCGTGTATGTAATCTATAGTATATACACATAGGATGTAACACAACGGCTACGTACAATAAGTGTGCTGTTAGAGATTTAAGTTACAATTTGTACACCTATTTCACACTTTTTGGAGCACATATTTTACTATTCTTACTATACTGTATAATTATGTGTTCTATTACGAATGGCAAATTATTGAACGTTGCTAAAATATGTATTGTCGCAGTTGTGCTTTCAGTTCTGCACACATGATCCGCACAGTGTACTAATAATTCACACTATTATATTTCGATCCTTTACACACAAATCCCGCACACCATACCGCCCAAGAAACACCGTAGCGGTTCCCGTAATGAACTGAACTGAACTGAACCATCTATCAGGCGAACCCAGTCAACTTTAAATCACTTATTTTGTTAGAGTTCTTTAGGTATATTGCAAACAAAATATATGTTGTATTGCAAAGGTAATCGAAATATTAACCCCTTCTGTAACGGCGACGTCCATTATATTTTATCTTAGCTACATTTACACGATTTTATGAAGCTTGGGAAGGATATATGGTAGCTAGAAAAAATAATTGAGATAGTCTGTAGCCTTTTAATGGATAGACGTCCTTCCTAAACTGCATAAAATCGTCTAAGAGTTGCCAGCATATAATGCAAATGACGTCACCGGTACTGTATGGGTTAATGAGGGATAATTCTTTCAGTGAGGATGAAAACGTTGAATAAATACTAATTGAACATCTGCAAGTATCAGGCTATAATTAATTTTAACCTGTAGACACCAATATTTATCAAAAGTACAGTATACACAACAAATATATAAATATATAAATATATAAATAAATAATGTGAGTTGCTATGGATAGGAAATCTGATTACTTATATGTGCAATGCATACATATGTTATCCTATATGTGCAATGCATACATATGTTATCCTATATGTGCAATGCATACATATGTTATCCTATATTTCAGTTATGTATCAATATATAAATCTAGAACTATTTCATAGCCCGAAACTCGCAAGGGATTTAATGAACATCTACACCATTAATCACACGAAGCAGCTGCCTGTAACGAGTGTCTCCTCCAAAGCTCGTGCAATCTTGTATATGTTTTATATAAATATCAATAGCTATAGCTTGAATATCCTTACACCAACACATTCTCAAATTGTTTGTTAACTCGTAACTAACAGACGCATTTCCTGAATTTGATGCATCTTCTGGTTTTAGCCAGAATATAATGGACATTTAGACTATTGCGCATCATTCTTATGCTGAGCATAACTGCCTAATTTTAGCCAGAACATAATGAATAAGACATCACTGTGCTAAAAGGGTTAATCGGCAGGTTAATGAGATATATATATTCGACGAATGAGATAAATTTAGACCGTCTCAACTCTCATCCTAACTGTGACAAACTGGTGTTGTTGTGACAAACTGGTGGTTGCTATGAACACGGTAAATAATGTGTTATTTGTAGTTACAAAGAATAAACATGAATACATGTACTGTACATAATTGACTTACTAACTTGCTGAGATGAAGCATGAATTATCTAAAACAATGTTTGCAGATTATAATATAGAATCAAATTACTGAAATAGATATCAGTTATTTATGTTTAACATAATAGTTAGTAATATATATTACATGCAATATTACAGGTTCCTGTTCGATGCGATATCGTCCGAACTTTGCCGTTAATAGTATTTAAAAAAAAAGTGACAAGTCAAATGTAATATTATTACTATTATAGTAAACAGCAGAGGGCGTCAAATTTGAATTAGCTTCGTATAAGTGCAAACACAACGTATTTCATGGACACATTCATTCTAACACAAATATATACCTTAGCCTTAACGTACATACTCGTATACACTCATTATATATATATATATATATATATATATATATATATATATATATATATATATATATATATATATAATTATATAATATATATATAATCTAATAGTAGCAGTAGGCAAAGACAAATACTAACTATTCCTTTAGATTAATATGGAAGCTGATAAAGTCCCATTAATTATCCACATTACAAGTAACAAATTACACCCACACACCCACACACACACACCCACACACACATGAGTATTAAGGCACTGTACTCACTTACTCGAGACATCCCTCTTTAACGGTAGTGTGAATTAGTGTCCCCGCCCCTTGACCTATAATACTGGAGCAGGAAGTGTGTGGCCGCCCCTTCTTAGTCCCTCTATTATTACCCACCCTAGCATAGCACCAAAGGGGGTCACTCCAAGGATACAAGGTCACTCTCTTACAAGGCTCAAGAGAGGTTCCTTGGTATCACGTTTCTGCTGGATCTTAGCTTTGGTTAGGGAGGACAAGTTACTAATATATACAGTACAGTACTTGTTTGTTTATATTACGACTCCTGATACTGCAATAAGTAGAAATTAGTCTGCATATGTTATTTTATTTGGCAAAAAAATAATTTCCAAGGGCTAGAGCAATAATTGGTGCTATCCGAAATGGCTAAGTATTACTGTAAGTATGTTCTGTGGGGGTGCTCGGTTATGGCCTTGGCCTTGCTCGGGGCCTTGGGGCTGTTCGGCCAGGCAGCTTGGGGAACAACAACAACAACAACAACAACTGTGGCTAAATAATAATGTGTGTAAAGTTATTATGTTGTCCGTATTTAGCCAGTTCAAGGTGATCGTTACTGGTTTGGTCCAGGTTGCCGACAGTATACGGAGCATAGGTACGGTGGCGCTAATAAGTCATGTCCCAGCTGTCATTACGTTTGGCTTCCTCTGTGCTGTATTAATGTCTGTCAGATGTTGAATAGGGTGGTTAAGTGTAGGAACATGTTTGTATATTTCACTCGATATGAAGAAATGAAGCTTAGATATTGCTGATACCAATTATTGAGCAAAACATACTTGGTGCCGAGCCATCACTTATTAGCGCGATTGTACAACACTTACGGCCGCTTTCCTAGTCGAACCCCATCCCTGTGGGTGGTTAATACTGTACGGTACTGTACTGTAGATTAAGGCCAGATTTTCACTTAAGAGATTTTCTTCTGGACCTCCATCTCCCTCATGTTTAGACCTATTAGTTTTTGAGATTTTAAGACGTTCGACCAATTAGTTTTGTGATTTCAAGACCTATCTCACCATTTCTGTCAAATTTAAGGCCTTTCGTGCCATTTAGGTGTCGATTTTTCCCTGACGAGCGATAGCGAGCCTGTAATTTGGAGGAGCCGGCCTTCGGCTAGGAAATTTTTCTACCGAAAAATGTACACATTTATTTCGAAGGGGGTTCTTGGGGGTATGTTTATAAGCGTGTTTGAGGTCTAGGGAGCAAAGTAAAAACCTTCCCTTATAGGGGTAGTGCTTATTTATTATATATATATATATATTTTTAGTTTCCTCGCTACACCTCTAGCAAGCTAAACAAAAACTACCCCCTCGACCCCCTTTCAAGATAAATTTGTACATTTTTCAGTAGAAAAATGTCCCGGCCGAAGGCCTGTTCCTTCTAAAATTACTGGCTCGCTATCGCTCGCCAGTAAAAAATCAACACCTAAATGGCCAAAATGGTCTCAATAATGACAAAGGAATGGGGCGAAAGGTCTAAAAATCGCCAAACTAATGGAACAAACGTCATAAAATCTCAAAACTAATATGCTACCACCTTCCCCTTAACCGTATTCTTAGACAGTAAAATATGATAAGCCAGTTGCTGCCCTTGCGATGAGAAGTAGTGGACCATTATTATTATCACTATCATTACAATAAATAGAGTCTATTTTTTGTCCCAGATGACGATACATTGCCACGTCTACCACATCTTGATTACTTGATTACTTAGCTACTATGAAAGTTTTGTAATTTAAGCCGGTATCACACGAGAGAGTTTATAGTCAACATTCGATGATCAAAACATTTCTGGCAACATTTCTGGACTATTTTGCACTGGTATCGGAAACTAGACTGTTCCTAGATGAATGTACGCAACCGAAATATTTAAAATGTGGACCTCATAAGCTGCCAGATCAGTGTTAAGGATACATGTTAAGTGAAAAAGCGCTCGTGTGATACCGGCTTAATTATGAAAACTTGGCAATACGATGATGCAGAGACATAGAAGTTTCATATTTGTCCATTAGGTGTCGACAAAAATCAGCTGCTAAAGGATTTAATTTGACATCAGCTGACATCAAACCGACTATTGTGAATGGTGGTATTTAATGTTTATGAATACTGCATACCAATAGTAATTTAATGTTTATGAATACTGGATACCAATAGTAATTTAATGTTTATGAATACTGGATACCATGGTAATTCAATGTTTATGAATACTGGATACCAATAGTAATTTAATGTTTATGAATACTGGATACCAATAGTAATTTAATGTTTATGAATACTGGATACCAATAGTAGGTTAATGTTTATGAATACTGGATACCAATAGTAATTCAATGTTTATGAATACTGCATACCAATAGTAATTTAATGTTTATGAATACTGCATACCAATAGTAATTTAATGTTTATGAATACTGGATACCAATAGTAATTTAATGTTTATGAATACTGCATACCAATAGTAATTTAATGTTTATGAATACTGCATACCAATAGTAATTTAATGTTTATGAATACTGGATACCAATAGTAATTTAATGTTTATGAATACTGGATACCAATAGTAATTTAATGTTTATGAATACTGGATACCAATAGTAATTCAATGTTTATGAATACTGCATACCAATAGTAATTTAATGTTTATGAATACTGCATACCAATAGTAATTTAATGTTTATGAATACTGGATACCAATAGTAATTTAATGTTTATGAATACTGCATACCAATAGTAATTTAATGTTTATGAATACTGCATACCAATAGTAATTTAATGTTTATGAATACTGCATACCAATAGTAATTTCCACCGAGAAATTATGAGCTTCGTCTATCAATGCGGGCCCCATTTATCGATATCATTATGGGAGGAGAGGTGTTTGGCTTATTGGACCGCCTTCTCCCTCATATTTAGCCCTATTAGTTTTTGATATTTTAAGACTTTCGCCCCATTAGTTGGCAATTTTAAGAAATTTCGCCCCATTTCTTTGTCAAAATTAAGACATTTTATACCATTAATACGTCGATTTTTTCCTGGCGAGTGATAGCGACCAGGAACTTAGGAGGAACCGGCCTTCAGCCGGGATATTTTTCAACCGAAAAATGTAAAAATTTATCTCGAAGGTTGGCTTAGAAGGGTGAATTTTTTTTCTTCTTGAGCTTAGAGGATCTCTGGGAGTTAACCCTATTTGGTCCACGGGTTGTTTCTTTTGGAACAAGGACGGAAATGTATAGATAATGTTATCCTTTGCAATTATGGACACTTCATCATGCAAGAGGCTTCTTAATCCAAATATAATAATCTGGGAACTGTTGAATAATCAACTAATGTAGTCATTTAATTGTGGGTAACTAAAGGGGAGGTTTTTAGTTTGTTTCCTAGACTTCCATCAAGCTTGAAATTACACCCCCTTGACTCCCTTTCAAGATAAATTTGTACATTTTTCGGTAGAAAATGTCCCGGCCGAAGGCCGGTTCCTCTTAAATTACAGGCTCGCTATCGCTCGCCAGGAAAAAATCGACACCTAAATGGGACGAAAGGTATTAAAAGTGACATAAATGGGGTGAAACTTCTTAAAATCGCCAAGCTAATGGGGTCTTAAAACTTCAAAAGCAATGGGGCTAAACATAAGGGAGAAAGGGGTAAAGAAAAAAAATCCCTCAAGTGAAGATCTCCCCTTAACTATGACGGTGCCCATTCTTTCAGCATACATTAACCCCTTCTGTACCGGCGACGTCTTTTTTTAGCTTCATTCCGACTACTATTAGACGATTTTACTCCGTTTTACAAGGACCTCCAGGAAGTGGCAGGCTTCGAACTGTCCCACTTATCCCCTTTTACTGCCTTAAGATACTTTCTAAACTGCACACAAGCGACTAAATAGAGCTAGCAAACAACTAGAAAGACCTCGCCGGTTCCTAAGGGGTTAACACATGGCTATACTTCATTCGTGTTGACAGTAACCCATACATACTCTATCGGTGATGTTCTTTGCATTATGTGCTGACAACTAGTAGATGATTTGATTCAGAGTAGGAAGACCTCTAACCACGAATATGATACAGACTATCTCAAGTAATCCTTTTAGCTACCACACATCCTTTGAAAGCTGAACATAAGTGTCTAATAGTTGCCAGAATATAATAAAAAGGACTTCGCCGTTACAGAGTGGGTTAAGGGGAGGTTTTTAGTGTGCTTCCTAGACTTCCATCAAGCTTGAAATTACACCCCCTTGACCCCCTTTCAAGATAAATTTGTACATTTTTCGGTAGAAAAATGTCCCGGGCGAAGGCTGGTTGCTCTTAAATTACAGGCTCGCTATCGCTCGCCAGGAAAAAATCGACACCTAAATGGCACAAATGATCTTAAAAGTGACATAAATGGGGTGGAAGTTGTTAAAATCGCTAAACTAATGGGGCGAACGTCTTAAAATCTCAAAAGCAATGGGGCTAAACATGAGGGAGAAAGGGGTAAAGAAAAAAAAACCCTCCAGTGGAAATCTCCCCTTAAGCGTGTGTTTATATATATATTTTGTTGTCAAGACCTCTATTAATGCTAAACACTATAATTCAATACACTCGGCCGACTATAGTGTATTCATGGTATCCTGGCATATCTATATACTTCCTATATACTGCCTTTCTAAACTGGGTGGGTGAAGCCGTCTCTTTGTTTAATATTGGCTATACAAATTAATAGAAAGGCAGCGTTACCAATTTCTGCCAGGTTAGCTTAAGGGGAGGTTTCTAGTTTGTTTCCTACTCCTCCAGCAATCTTAAAATTTCACCCCCTTGACCCCCTTTCAAGATAAATTTGTACATTTATCGGTAGAAAAATGTCCCGGCCAAAGGCCGATTAATCATAAATTACAGGCTCGCTATCGCTCGCCAGGATAAAATCGACACCTAAATGGCACGAAAGGTCTTAAAATTGACAGAATGGGGCGGAAATTCTTAAAAATCACCAAACTAATGGAGCAAACGTCTTAAAATATAAAAATCAATGGGGCTAAACATGAGGGAGAAGGAAGTTCGAAAAAAAAAAATCCCACAAGTGGAAATCTCCCCTTAAATACACTATATATATAGTTTACAACATATCATTTGTGGGAGTCGACGAATTTATTGAAATAGTGTATAGCATTCCTAGAGGTGTCGAAGCAAAAACAAAATAATATATATAAATAATAATACCCAAACAATATATATGGTTACTGACAACGAGAATGAACATAATATCAAAATGAGTTATTGTATGTCTAGAAGTAAATAAAACAAATCAATAATACATGTTAAACTATATAATCCACTTTATAACTATCAATAATACATGTTAAACTATATAATACACTTTATAACTATCAATAATACATGTTAAACTATATAATACACTTTATAACTATCAATAATACATGTTAAACTATATAATACACTTTATAACAATCAATAATACATGTTAAACTATATAATACACTTTATAACTATCAATAATACATGTTAAACTATATAATACACTTTATAACTATCAATAATACATGTTAAACTATATAATACACTTTATAACAATCAATAATACATGTTAAACTATATAATACACTTTATAACTATCAATAATACATGTTAAACTATATAATACACTTTATAACTATCAATAATACATGTTAAACTATATAATACACTTTATAACTATCAATAATACATGTTAAACTATATAATACACTTTATAACTATCAATAATACATGTTAAACTATATAATACACTTTATAACTATCAATAATACATGTTAAACTATATAATACACTTTATAACTATCAATAATACATGTTAAACTATATAATACACTTTATAACTATCAATAATACATGTTAAACTATATAATCCACTTTATAACTATCAATAATACATGTTAAACTATATAATACACTTTATAACTATCAATAATACATGTTAAACTATATAATACACTTTATAACTATCAATAATACATGTTAAACTATATACACTTTATAACTATCAATAATACATGTTAAACTATATAATCCACTTTATAACTATCAATAATACATGTTAAACTATATAATACACTTTATAACAATAATACATGTTAAACTATATAATACACTTTATAACTATCAATAATACATGTTAAACTATATAATACACTTTATAACTATCAATAATACATGTTAAACTATATAATACACTTTATAACTATCAATAATACATGTTAAACTATATAATACACTTTATAACTATCAATAATACATGTTAAACTATATAATACACTTTATAACTATCAATAATACATGTTAAACTATATAATACACTTTATAACTATCAATAATACATGTTAAACTATATAATACACTTTATAACTATCAATAATACATGTTAAACTATATAATACACTTTATAACTATCAATAATACATGTTAAACTATATAATACACTTTATAACTATCAATAATACATGTTAAACTATATAATACACTTTATAACTATCAATAATACATGTTAAACTATATAATACACTTTATAACTATCAATAATACATGTTAAACTATATAATACACTTTATAACTATCAATAATACATGTTAAACTATATAATACACTTTATAACTATCAATAATACATGTTAAACTATATAAAACTATCAATAATACATGTTAAACTATATAATACACTTTATAACTATCAATACATGTTAAACTATATAATACACTATAACTATCAATAATGTTAAACTATATAATACACTATCAATAATACATGTTAACTATAACTATCAATAATACATGTTAAACTATATAATACACTTTATAACTATCAATAATACATGTTAAACTATATAATACACTTTATAACTCATAATACATGTAACTATATAATACCTTTATAACTATCAATAATACATGTTAAACTATATAATACACTCAATAATACATGTTAAACTATATATACACTTTATAACTATCAATAATACATGTTAAACTATATAATACACTTATAACTATCAATAATACATGTAAACTATATAATACACTTATAACTATCAATAATACATGTTAAACTATATAATACACTTTATAACTATCAATAATACATGTTAAACTATATTAATACACTTTATAACTATCAATAATACATGTTAAACTATATAATCCACTTTATAACTATCAATAATACATGTTAAACTATATAATCCACTTTATAACTATCAATAATACATGTTAAACTATATAATACACTCAATAATACATGTAAACTATATAATACTTTATAACTATCAATAATACATGTTAAACTATATAATACACTTTATAACTATCAATAATACATGTTAAACTATATAATACACTTTATAACTATCAATAATACATGTTAAACTATATAATACACTTTATAACTATCAATAATACATGTTAAACTATATAATACGCTTTATAACTATCAATAATACATGTTAAACTATATAATACACTTTATAACTATCAATAATACATGTTAAACTATATAATACACTTTATAACTATCTATAATACATGTTAAACTATATAATACGCTTTATACTATCGTCTACTATTATCAAGAGTGGAAGAAGAACCTTATCATTGTAAACTGAGATGCGTCATTACTAACATTATGCTTGTTTATGCCACTGTGTTGGTGGTGTACTGGTTTAGATGCTTATGTTCTGGGTGTTGTGTCCCGAGTTCGAATCCCGGGAGGACCATATGCTTTCATTAGTTTATTCAAGTGCATTGGGGTTTGTAATTGATGATTAATATTAATAACGGGGTGTTACTTATAATGACAAGGCTCTAATCATTGTCATAAAGGTACTTATAACACGGTATGTATTTCGAATCTGGCTAACTGTAGACGGCTTCGCTTAGCTTGGAGTTAAGGGGGCCCACCTCGCTTTTGTTCTCTTTCTCTCCCTCTCTCTCTGGCTTGTATCCATTCGGCCCAATTCAGCCTACTGTTTTAAGACGTTTACCCCCATCCAGACGTAAATATTTTCCTGGCGAGCGGTAGCGAGCCATCATATATATATTTTTGTTTTGACAGCAAGCTAAATGTGTACATTTTCGATAGAAACATGTGCCCGGCGAAGCCGGATTTCTCCATACAATGCTGGCTCGCTATTGCTCGTCAGGAAGAAATCAACACCTGGATGGGGATAAACGTCTTAACACAGTTGGCTGAATTGGGCCGATTGAATACAAGCCAGGGAAAGAGAGAAAAGGAGAGAAAGATAAAAACAAAAGCCGGTGACCGCCCTTAACAATTCACTAGTTATTATTTGTTTATGACTATTATATTCTGACATACTCTCGTTGCTCATGCTAGTGGAAAAGGGTCCCGAACATTTGACGAAGTTAACCCTTTCAGTATAAGACGAAGACTATATATTATTTTGGTTATCATTCGACAAATATATTAAGTTTTGGAAGAAGCTGTGGGATTCAATCGGTTATTTGGATAATTTCTACCCCTGTTATTATCATAGATCCTTCCTAAGTTCCATAACATCATCACATGGCAGGCAAACTCAACGCAGAATGAAGCCATCGTATGTTTAAATACTTAATTGTCGACCAAATTTTGTTCGCAATAAACCCGCTCTTGTATATCCTAGTATATGGATAATTGTTAAAATTGTGTTCAAATTTTGTATACGAGACATTTTCTTGATACAACTATAAAGCTAAATAATATTTAATTATGTAGAAGTTGCATGACTTTTGATGGGAGGAGAGGCGTATTTATTTCCTAATGTTTAATTACATATTTTATATTTCTGTAGTTTCCTCCAAAGACCTTCATCAAGCTTAAATAAGCACCCCCCCCCCCCCCTTTAAGACCGTCCTTCAAGATACATTTGTACATTTTTCAATAGAAAAATTACCTGGCCAAAGGCCGGTTCCTCTTAAATCAGAGGCTCGCTATCGCTCGCCAGGAAAAGATCGACCCCTATATAACACGAACAGTCTTGATATTGACGAAGAAATGGTGCCAAAACGTCTTAAAATCGCCAAACGAATGGGCCGAACGTCATAACACCTGAACACAAATAGGGCTAAACACGAGGAAGAAGGGGACCAGCAAAACAGCCCATATCCCCTTAACAATACCAACAGGCAGCCGGAGTAAAACGCGGCGGCCATTTTGTTTTGTTCTCGCTTTTGTATCTAACCCTTTCGGTATCCATCCATATACTCAGGCCCAATCCCCATTTTTTTTTTTTTTTTTTTTTTTTTTTCTTTTTTTTTTTTTTTATGTGTTGTCCCTATTCTGGCTCTGTCTTGAGTCGGCCCTTTCAGTATGCCAGAACGAATGCTTTCATATTATTTTGGCTATTATTAGTTGACTGTCTTCGGTTAATTGAATGAGTTAGTAGCCCATTTGGGTGCTAGAGGTTCTTCCTAAGCTTATGATACTCGAAAGTAAAAGGAACACCAGCGGCATCATCTGAAAAGGTTAACAACTCGAATTCTAAACCATTCGCGCCTGGTTTTGATAGCTGACAGGCAATAACAGTTATGTTTCCATTAATTAAAAGAAATCAGCTGTTAAAGAAAGGATTCAACTTTTCGCCCAAAAATATATAGATAAACAAATAAAATGATTAAGAAAAGGAACAACAAAGAATATCATACCGTTAATTTCTCAAGAGTAATTCCATTGTGTTCATCTTAGTCAGGGCATCTAGCTATATCATAGGGTACACACAGTTTTACAGTAGTTCAAGTGAAATCAAGTCCTATCCTAGAGATTTCCACTTGAGGGATTTTTTTTTTCTGGACTCCTTTCTCCCAAATGTTTAGCCCCATTGGTTTTCTAATTTTAAGACGTTTGCCCCATTATTTTGACGATTTTAAGAACTTTCGACCCATTTCTGTCAATTTTAAAACCTGTCGTGCCATTTAGGTGTCGATTTTATCATGGCGAGCGATAGCGAGCCTGTAATTTAAGAGGAACCGGCTTTCAGCCGGGACATTTTTCTACCGAAAAATGTACAAATTTATCTTGAAAGGGGCTCAAGGGAGTGTAATCTTAAGCTTGATGGATATCTAGAGACCAAACTAAAAACCTCCCCTTAAGTTATCTAAAATCGTCTATTATAGAAATGTCCTCATCAATGTGTAGGCATAATGTAGTATACGTCTGTTTCTTTGTGTATGACGGTAATTGCATCCCTTAGCAGCTAAATTCTTGATACGTAATGGACAAAAGTGAAACTACTAGGTCTCTGCATCATATCCAGATCAATTTTTATGTAATTAGCGTCATATTTCACTGCAACATCTTCAAAGCAACTGATATATATATATATATATTGATGGGAACGATGCAATTTGCCGTCACTTGAAAAGAAACAGACTGTATTAACCCTTTCAAGCTCCAATACGCGTTTCTGTTCTGTTTTCTGGCTACTATTAGACGATTTTATTCAGATGAGCAACGGCATATGGAAGTCAAAGGGTTGATTGAGATAGTCTTTACCATTTTAATACCCACAGATACTTCCTAAGCTGCATAAAATCGTCTAATGATAGCCAAAATAAAATGCTATAACGCGTCAGAGCTTCAAAGGGTTAAGGGGAGGTTTCTAGTGTGTTGCTTAGACCTCCATCAAGCTCAAAATTACATCCCATAGACCTCCTTTCAATATAAATATGTACATTTTTCGGCAGAAAAATGTCCCGGCCGAAGGCCGATTCCTCTTTAGTTACAGGCTCGCTATCGCTCGCCAGGAAAAAAATAGACACCTAAACGGCACGAAAGGTCTTAAAATTGACAGAAATGGGGCGAAAGTTATTAAAATCACCAAACTAATGGGGCAAACGTCTTAAAATCTCAAAAGCAATGGGGCTAAACATGAGGGAGAAGGAAGTTCGAAAAAAAAAAAAATCCTCAAGTGGAAACCTCCCCTTAATGTCATCTATATTCCTCAGGTGCCTTACACAAATGGTGCATGTCATAAATAGTCGACATATTATAGTCATTCTTGGTTATTGGACAGAGGCTTATACTCGGTTTCTTTTCAGCTGGCAATAGTTTGAATCACTTAGCAGCTAATTTCTCGATACTTAAGGGGAGGTTTCTAGTTTGTTTCCTACTCCTCCAGCAATCTTAAAATTTCACTCCCTTGACCCCCTTTCCAGATAAATTTGTACATTTTTCGGTAGAAAAATGTCCCGGCCGAAGGCCGATTACTCTTAAATGACAGGCTCGCTATCGCTCGCCAGGATAAAATCGACACCTAAATGGCACGAAATGTCTTAAAATTGACAGAATGGGGCGGAAATTCTTAAAAATCACCAAACTAATGGGGCAAACGTCTTAAAATCTCAAAAGCAATGGGGCTAGACATGAGGGAGAAAGGGGTCAAGAAAAAATTCCCTCAAGTGGATATCTCCCCTTAATGAGACAATATGAAACTACTATGTCTCTGCATCATATCAAGACCAAGTTTGAATAATTAGCACCGTATTCCAATCGAAAATCTTGAAAATAACTGATAATTCTTTAACCCTTTCACGTACATATGACGCAGAGGTTGCCAGATTAGCAATAAGAAATAAGAGTTCTCTCACTATTATGATTACCTCTCCAAAATTAGTTTTCTGCCCACAGCTAACTCAAAGACAACTGCAGAGGTTGAAGTAACTAAACTAAAGGTTTCTAAATACCCCTAATGGTAATAAAGGCTTTAAAGTATCCCTAATAGGCTCAAAATTGCGTCATATGTCGGAAAGGGTTAATGGGAACTTTGCATTTTACCATCATTTGAAAAAAAAAAAAAAAAAAAAAAATATAGTTTATTATAGAAATAGGCAAATACCTTGGGAGTAATATATCAGTGTTGCGAACATTGTATTAATTTATATTATAGTTTATTAACCCCTTCTGACGTACTTTGCATTGTATGCTGGCTACTATTAGGCGATTTTATTCAGTTAAGGAAGGATCTCTAGTAATTAACAGGCTTCGAACTATCTCACTTAAGGGGAGGTATTTAGTTTGTTCACTAGACCTCCATCAACCTTAAAATTACACCCCCTTGAGACCCTTTCAAGATAAATTTGTACATTTTTCGGTAGAAAAATTTCCCGGCCGAAGGCCGGTTCCTCTTAAATTACAGGCTCGCTATCGCTCGCCAGGATAAAATCGACACCTAAATGGCACGAAAGGTCTTAATCTGGGGTGAAAGTTCTTAACATTGCTAAACTAATGGGGCAAACATTTTATAATATCAAAAGAAATGGGGCTAAACATGAGGGAGAAAGGGGTCAAGAAAAAAATCCCTCAAGTGGAGACCTCCCCTTAACCCTTTTTACTACCACAGATCCTTCTAAAGCTGCACAAAATCGTCTAAATTTAGCTAGAATACAATTAAAAATACGTCGCCGGTACAGAAGGGGTTAATGTTCCTCAGCCAAGATCAGATATCGAATTACATTTTTGTAATGAAAGCACTGCATACTGCAGAAACAATATTGATCGTAATTTATTGAATTAGTGTGAATATCGTTACTAACATACAAGCCTATAAGTATTTACAAGAATTAGTCTGTACGAGATGATTTTGGGAGTTGTATGTAATAATGATGCAGCAATCGTTGCACTGTTAATAACAATGTCCATTAATATATTGATCTTTAATATAATTATGAGTGTATTTATTGTTCAATCATGTTCATTATACTCGGTTTCAACATACGCTAAACACACAGGTATCTAACATTATAATCAGAACACACCGTTATAAAATACATATATCTTCATCGATGAACATTTGTTTATTAACTTTGTGATTAAGATTTACAGTAGTTAAGGGGAGATTTCCACTTGAGGGAGTTTTTTCTTGACTCCTTTCTCCCTCATGTTTAGCCCCATTGCTTTTGAGATTTTAAGACCTTCGCCCCAGTAGTTTGGATATTTTAAGACATTTTGCCCCATTTCTGTCAATTTTAAGACCTTTCGTGCCGTTAAGGTGTCGATTTTTTCCTGGCGAGCGATAGCGAGCCTGTAATTTAAGAGCAACCGGCCTCCGGCCGGGAAATTTTTCTACCGAAAAATGTACAAATTTATCTTGAAAGGGGGTCTAGGGGGTGTAATTTTAAGCTTGATGAAAAAGTAGGGAACAAACTAAATACCTCCCCTTAATGTTGATCATACGATTATATACTGTTATTTCATATTTTGTCACCAAACAATTTTACTTCTAAACTCAATTAATGAAATCAACAAATACATGTGGCACTCCCAGGACTCGAACCTAGGATACTCACACCGAAATTCCGCACATTTATGCATTACGCTATCAAGACATTATGCATTATCTCACTCCCCCGTGATAAATTCGAATTGTAGGGGAATTGGCTCTTTGATTTCGATATTTATATTCATATTATTCGCTTGAAAACCTTGACGTCCTAATCAATGTATTCTGGATGCGCCAGCCAAATTTATTCAGAGAAGAATGACTAGAAAGCCCCAAAACCACCGTAATTATGAGTGAGATTTAGGAAATTTTCAAGCCCATATAATTATATATAAGTGTAAGATCTAGAAATAATAGGAGTCCTCTTTGTTTAACATTAATGGCTATGACGAACACAACATTACATAATGATTTGGTGTATATTATTTTATCAGTACTACAGTAAACACACCGACTATCGTATCATCCCTACTCATTCAGATCCTCTAGCATCAGTTCCACCAATATCCTGTTCTTCACCCTACACCATACCTTCCTTATCACCACCACATCCCTACCGCCAGCTTTATCTTATTGTACTCTCCTATCTATATATCTATCTATATACTCAGGCCCAATCCCCTCTTTTCCTATTTTTACTCTCCTGCCCACACACATTTGTTTATCAGTCACTTGTTTGGATGTTTTGAATTCGATAAGGCAATTCTCAAACGGAAACAATAATTATAATGTCGATTGATAGAGTACGTATAAACTGCATTATTTAGGGTATTTAATATATCCTCCACCTTTGACCCATGTAATGCCATTGTTATTCTGTGCTATTAGATCGCATAAATAGGGCATTATTTTGTCTTGTATAATGATCTAGCTATCTTTCACAGGTATTTTACCATTTTCGGTATAAAATACCTCTCCTCGAAAATTGCAGGCTGACTCTCGCTCGCCAGGAAAATTTCGACACCTAAATGAACCGATAGGTCTTATAATCATCAAACTATTGGCGAATATCTTAACATTTCAAAACGAATGGGGTTAAACATGAGGGAGAAGGGACTCCCCCCCCCCCTCCCTTAACTATAGGCCGCTTTTGCCTAGCTGACTGCAACTTGAAATGGCTCCATCTGGTGGCTCAGAAATTGTACTTACCTTTTTTCCCCTTAAAGGAACTCAGACGGTATTGTGCAGCTTAATTTACTGGTTCGGCTCAATGGTTTAAGGAGGGGGTTTAGTTTGCTTTCTAAACTGCCATCAAACTTAAAAAAAAGCACACAAAAAACACCCACAAGACCTCCCTTCGATATGAATTTATACATTTTTCGGTAGAAAAATGTCCCAGCCGAAGGCCGATTCCTCTTCAAATACAGGTTTGCTGTCGCTCGCCAGGAAAAAGATCGACCCCTAAATGGCACGAAAGGTCTTAATATTGGCAAATAAAGGGGGAAAAAGGTCTGAATATCGCCAAACTAATGGGGCCAATGTCTTGAAATCTCATAACTAATAGGGCTAAACATCAGGGAGGAGGAGGATTCGAGAAACCAACTGCCTCCCCTTAATTATACATATATCAGCTGCAAAGGTATACACGCTGTTCTACTACGAGAAGAAAATGAGCATATATTCACCTCCACCATCATCATCATTAATATTCTTTCCTCTTCGCAAAACTACCACCCTTCATGTACAGTCCTTTTCAAAGTCCTGTCTTTCCTTCACAGCATCAACACTAATAACACACCTAGGTCTTGTTGTATACCAAGTTGATATTTTACTAGATCATGGCTATTCATTGACCGAGTTAAATCAATTTAGGAAGGGTCTGTGGGGGTCGAAGGGATACCAGAATCCCGTAAACTCCTTCGATTGCTAGAATTATTTAGTGAAGTCATCAGGAAAATGTAGAATATGCTGTTATTAAAATTATTTCATAATGAGGAGAAACGTCAATAATACAATAATACAAAGGCCCACATATCAAAATAAGTTATTTATTGTCAAGATTCGACAGATTCGAGTTATATTTAGTCTTCTTCAAATGCTTTCTTTTTGTGCAAGATAACCAACTTACAATTATGGAGGAAGCACACGACCTTTGGCTGTGACTGTGCTTTTTTTGTCATCTAAATTACACATGCCACTTTCTCACATACATTCTGCATGTTCATATCATCAGTTATATTCCTTTATTATCTTAGCAATTACATAATAAATACTGGGACTTGCATGACAACCTTGTTTCCATGTTATGTCCTTTATAAACTGTTCAACCAAAATTTTACATTAAACAATAAAAAAAGAAACGCTGATAAGTATGTACCTTTCTTGAAAATCTGTAGATATATTAATTTATAGTCAATACAATATTAGAAAGAAGTCAATATGAACCTGAATATTGTTTTTTGTAACTTGGTAAGTATCGAATAGTGATTTCTGAATAAAGCTCGAATGAGTAATTCGATATACTGTATATGGTTAAGGGGGGTCACCATTTTTTTTTTATCTTTCTGTCCTTTTCTCTCTTTCCCTGGCTTGTATCCATTCGGCCCCATTCAGCCAACTGTTTTAAGACGTTTATTCCCATCCAGGTGTCAGTTTCTTCCTGGCGAGCGATAGTGAGCCAGCATTGTTTGGAGAAATCCGGCCGGAGAAATTTTTCTATCGAAAAATGTACAAATTAAGCTTGCTGTTAACACATACAAATATATATGCTGGCTAGCTACCGCTCGCCAGGAAAATATTGACACCTGGATGGGGGTAAACGTCTTAAAACAGTAGGATGAATGGGGCCGAATGGATACAAGCCATGGGTACGCTCAGTATAAATGTGTTTTGTACAAGGCGCAACAGGTGCTCAAACTTCACAACAAAATGGTGGCCGTGTGATATACTCAGGTGTTTGTCGGCACTGAACCAAAACACTTATTTTGTATATAGTATCACACCAGACAAAACATGTTAGCATAATTACCCACATTAGTTCGATCCCAAGTCATTACTTTATGTACGAAAGTACATAAAATTGTGTTACATTAAATTGCAAGTGAACTTCGCAGTGCATTAGAGTACACTGTTTTATATATATTAATATGAAAACAAAATAAAACCGTGCTATCATTACTTCCATAATTAGAACCACGGCGTGAGTAAAAAATCCTGTGGTACAGTACTCTAAGATGCAATACTAAGTACTCTAAGATGCAATACTAAGTACTCTAAGATGCAATACTAAGTACTCTAAGATGCAATACTAAGTACTCTAAGATGCAATACTAAGTACTCCCAAACATAAAGTGAGAGTAACGATTATGAAAACATACAAGGATCAACATACCTGCCTAAGCCACAACACGTTTAGTTTATACAAAGAACGCAATTATTTCATCAACAAATTCAATTATTAATTCAGCATACTGTTATCAATAATTTCATTACCTTTAAAATAAGTTTTGACTGACAAAACTGTTAAGGGGAGGCATATAGTTTGTTCCCTAGACCTCCATTAACCTTAAAATTACACCCCCTCGAGTCCCTTTCAAGATAAATTTGTACATTTTTCGGTAGAAAAATTTCCCGGCCGAAGGCCGGTTCCTCTTAAATTACAGGCTCGCTATCGCTCGCCAGGATAAAATAGACACCTGAATTGCACGAAAGGTCTTAATATGGGGTGAAAGTTCTTAAAATCGCTAAACTAATGGGGAAAACGTTTTATAATATCAAAAGCAATGGGGTTAAACATGAGGAAGCAAGGGGTCAAGAAAACAATCCCTCAAGTGGAGACCTCCGCTTAAGCTCAGTCGGGCTGGGTATATCACTGTAAACATGTACTTCGACATAATTCATATGCATATCATGTTATTGGGAACATTTATTGTAAACGTTTCACTAATAGATTCTTCGGGTAACGTAAGAAAGCTATCATCGCATCTTTATCAGTAAAGAGCTTCTCCTTAAAGGGTTGGGGGGTAGTACTCGCTTTTTCTGGACCCCCTTCTCCCTCATGTTTAGCATATTTGTTTTGAGATTTGAAGAAGTTTGTTCCGTTAGTTTGGCGATTTTGAAACCTTTCGCCCCATTACTTTGTCAATATTAAGACCTTTAATGCCATTTACTTGTCGTGGCGAGAGATAGAGAGCCTGTAATTTATGAGGAACCGGCCTTTGGCCGGGAAATTTTTCTATCGAAAAATGGGCGAAAGTTCTTAAAATAGCCAAACTAATGGGGCGAACGAATTGAAATCTCAAAATCAATGGGGCTAAACACGAGGGAGAAAGGGGTCAAGAAAAAAAAAATCCCTCAAATGGAAATCTGCCATTAAGGTCTATAAGAATATATATGGATTGGCTACCTGCTGCCTCCCATACTGTTCACCTATTAACCCCTTCTGTGCCGGGGACGTCCTTTTAGTTATATTCTAGCTATATTTCGACGATTTTGTGCAGTTAAAGTAGGATATATGGTAGTAAAATGGGTTAGGTGGGTGAGTTCGAAGCCTGTTAGTTGCTGGAGGCCTTTTTTTAACTGAATACAATCTGTCTAATAGTAGCAAGCATTAATTTAAGAGACGTCTCCGGTACAGAAGGAGTTAACCCTTTCTGTACCGAGACACTGATTCTAATATATTCTGGCTAAGATTGGAAAAATAAAATTCAACTGTGGAATAATCTTTATAAATATTATTTACTCCTTCTGTACCGGCGACGTATTATTTTACTGTATTATGGCTACTACTAGACGATTATATTTAGTTTAGAAAGGGCCTCCACCATTTAACAGGCTTCAATCTATCTTACTTTATATTACCACAGATCCTCTTAAAGTCATAAAATCGTCTCAAAATATGGCTAGAAGGGGTTAATGGAGTAGACACCATCACACCTAGCTTTTTGACGCTCACATAACCTTCCTAAGCTGCATACAATCAGCTAAACATGACTACAGCAAATCAAAAGAAACGTCAGCGGTACAGAAAGGGTTAAGGTCACAGTGGCTGTTTGTTTGGTCTATTCATTCATTTATTCATATATTTTTTAGTTTCCTCCCTAGACCTCCATCAAGCTTAGAAAAATACCCCCTAGATCCCCCCTTCAAGATAGATTTGTAAATTTTTCGGTAGAAACATGTCCCGGCCAAAGGCCGATTCCTCCTAAAATTACAGGCTCGCTATCGCTCGCAAGGAAAAGATCAACACCTAAATGGCACGAAGGGTCCTAATATTGACAAAGAAATGGGGCGAAAGGTCATAAAATCCCCAAACTAATGGAACCAACGTCTTAAAATGTCAAAACTAGTAGGGCTAAACATTAGGGAGAAGGGGGTCCAGAAAAACGGTCCGTCTCCCCTTAAGTGGGTATGAAGCAAGAGGTTTTATCGTCGATGGATAACACTTTTCCGGCAACATCTCTGGGAACTTTTGCATGGGTGTCCTTTACTAAATTCATATTATCACCAACCCACCAATAAACTTACAAATAATGCTAAATAATTAAATCAATGACACTAATGAATACATGTGGTACTCCAAGGATTCGAACCTAGGATACTCACACCGAAATTCAGGGCACTAAATATTACGCTACCAAGTAAATTGAAGGTCCATCATCTTAGGTTGAAGAATTATTACATTTTTGTTTTTATTTCGAATCTGTCAGGCTGTAAGTGCCGAAGAAAGTTACAAGGAAAAGCGATAATGACTTTACTAAGTATATTTGTAGTCTTCCTGAATTATAGGCCTGGGGAACTCACCAGCCAGTATTTTCAAGGGCAATACAAACTGAGAATATACTCTTTATTAAAGGTCAAGGTCACAGGTCAAGGTCAAAGGTTAACTTATATTATTAATACAAAAATACTCAAATTTCGGACAACTGACTGAGTTATAGCGAGGCCTTCCTAAGGGTTAAGTGCCCCATTAATTACTCCTTCCATTCGTCTATACATCAGGCTACCATAGCGCAGTTGGAATATATGTACATAATCAGATTAATATGCAGGATTCGAAACTGCATAATAAATCGTAGGCTTGTCCATATTTCTTTAACTGTCTTGATAGCGTAATGCATAGTGCGCGGAATTTCGATGTGCGTATATATATATATACCGTATATATAATTTATATATATATATATACCGTTTTCACAAAAGGTCGCAGAGTTAGGTATGCAGATAATTTTGTTCTGTTTTATTTTAAGCGAAAACTGCACAGCTACTTAAATATCATTGAAGTCATTTCTTGTTTTTGCCATTTTCGAGCAATGTTGTTTAGCTTGTCCCTTAGGCTAACAAAAACGTTTTCCATGATTTCCTTCACACTATAAAATGCTCACACATCGGCTGAAGGCCTATTTCTTCTAAGTTGCTGACTCGCTATCACCTGATTAGGGTGAAGTGCCTTATCACCAAACTAACGGTGTGAAACCTCTTAAAATCCAAAGGGACCTCCCTCGGACAATAGGGTTATAATTAGTATAAGGAACTAAGCTAACCCTAAATAAAATGGTATTGCAATAAGAAATCCAAGACCAACATAAACATCACGAAGAAGAAGAAGGACGAGAGGAAATAGGAAGCAGAACAAGAAGAATCGCCATAACTCACATCCTTCATTGACCAGGGGTATAAGACGCAGGTAAAAATGGTGCCGACTGTAAATTGCCTGAGTGACGTGAAATGTGTGTGAACTTAATTGACGTGCTGCGGTGGAGAGGAGGAGGAGAAGAAGTGGTAAATATGGAATGGGCATCAGGGGTGTGTGTGATTGTGTGTGTGTGTGTGTGTGTGTGTGTGTGTGTGTGTGTGTGTGTGTGTGTGTGTGTGTGTGTGTGTGTGTGTGTGTGTAGTGCAGGAGGACATGATGAAGAGTGACGGGGGAGGAGAAGGTGGATGGTGGTGGTGGTGAGGAGAGAGAGAGGATGAATGACTATATCGGAGGGGTAGGGATGATGTGTGGAGGAGAACTAAGAAAAGAATAGTGCATTGTCAAGCAATCTTGTCCAGTCGTTCTTTTGTAATCTATATTTGATTTATTTCATCACAATACCAAACACATCCAATGACATTAATGAAAGCATATATGTGATCCAAACTGGGTTATCACACACAGATTTTTAGACACCTTAACCATTACACCACCAAGACGGTTCAATAATTTCGTTTTGGTTTAATGATCTATCTTATTGTATTACCAGCGGGCTAAAGAAAAGTCCTGAGATCCAGAGAGGGCTGCACTACCATAATAAACTCTACGGGGATCACATGCACACCGTAGCGATATTTTGTTCTTAAATATTTCACTAAAGACCTATTTCAGTACTACCAGAGCACCCCGGACACGACTCATCTCTATAGTCCCAAGGGTTTGAGGGCAATATTGCTAAAAATGACTTTATATTATCGATATTTATAGAACAAAGACCATTCTATTGTACTAGTTGAATCGAAAAAAGAAGAAGAAAACGTTAAACAAGATGGTTAATTAATTTTTAAATAAGAACGCTGTTGAATTCTTCGTTTGATATATGTGTTTTGTTTTGTTTTTAAATTCAATAATAATAACTTCATGCAGTTATAAAAATATCAATATATAGGCATCAGAGTCAAACTCAGTAATATCAATATTTCTGAGTAACTAATGTAAATATTTAGAGACAAACATCTGAAATGTATACAAATGTATTGCCTCCCTATTAATATTATTATTATTATTGTTTGTCCACCCATCCCATATGCAGGTTCGAGATTCATTAACGTTATGCACTGTTTATACTGCTCCTATTGTTTTAAATATTTACCTTGCCTCAATGTAAATATTAGATTATACTGTACATACATGCAAACAATATGCTAACATGTTTTTATTTAGGATATAAATTAGTTGTATTAATGAAATGTATTGTATTTCTAAATGTAAACGTTTAATAGAGATATTCTTCTATAAATTGTGCCTTCAAAGTTGAGTTCTACATTAATAGAGTGGAATATGCATGACTTTCTCCAAATCCTCCTGTTCCACCTCACTCTGTCAGGCTCTAGACCAGTTTTAGGTATTCTATTAATTACTCTCTCTCTCTCTCTCTCTCTCTCACTCTCACTCACTCACTCTGTCTCTCTCTCTCTCATAATATATGACGATTTTATATCGAAAATTATTAGATATTGTATCAACATTCGAAATGTAAAACAATACCCTATTTATTGGTCCCTGCTACAGTACTTATATAAGTTAATTTTCGTAAATATATACAGTATACCGGTATTTAGTTATCTTTTAAGCAGCCATACGTTTGCCAATTCTTTTTTATAAACACCAAATGAGGAGGAGCAGTTTATTGCCAACGTTTCGCAGATAGCTTCTTCAAGTCACTTTTCTAAGTTATTTCAATAATTCTGTTTTGTTTATGAAAACTCTATTCAAGAATAAGTAGAGTTACTGAATAGAATTTATATATATATATATATATATATATATATATATATACCGGTATATATATACGGTATATATATACAGTATATATATATATATATATATATATATATATATATACATGAACGTTAAAGATAACACAATGAAAATATTGTTTGTGTTATTTATAAATCTTATAAATAAATTTGATTTAATCTAAGTATACATTACAATAGTTAGCTGTCTATGATATACTAGTAGATCCTAGGTCGTTGCATACTGTATTATAATATAAGGCTTATCAAAATAATCTCGAACATAGGTCTACACATGGGAAGAGCCTCACTTCCTTCCTATCAAATTTATAATAGCAAAGGGAAGGAGAAACTATGCCTGTGATTATGATGGAATCCGACTGAATACGTCCTTGGATCTGTCGTTCGCTCATCATATGACTTGAATTGTTTCAAGCTCCTTGTGTTCAGACATTTTGACTCTAGCTTACCTTGAATTTAGCTCCATGATTTTTGTTCAACTTTAGGGGGGACACTGTTACAGGTAGCTTTGCATTGTGTCTTCTTCATACACATTGAAAAAAACAACAACAAACAAACAAACAATCAAAGTACTATTAAATGAACCGTGAAGCGATATAAGATTGGGAAGAATATAATGCCATATAGTGGCTCGTTTTACAAGGTGATGTTTTAGGGTGATATAAGGTTTTCTTCAAATAAACCCTTTCTAAAATGATCCTAATTACCTTGAAAACGTTTTGTCTTCGAACGGTGTCCAGGAACGGCAGTATTGTGCAGCACTGTACTGTAGGCTTAGACACTAATTTGGTCGGTTTGTCAGTTTTGGCAATCACTTCAATACAAGGTAAATGTTGGCTGGGTTGGTATCGAATAATTACATGGCGTTTTAAAATGATCCACTACATCCTTGTTCCATAGGCTAATACTACTCCACAAAACTACATACTATATACTGTATAACCGGCTTCAACATAGGGCTTACTCAGACCTTTGGAAAATTAAACTGGAACACTATAATATCAAAGTTTGGTACCTATCTCAACCAGTTACAAAATAGTTCAATATTACATTCCAAGAACATCATTCAATCTTAGAATTATTTAGTCCTTAATCACACAACCACATAATTTATATTTCATAATAACTATCTTACTGTGTACACTATTCTCCATAATGTATGTCCAGTAATTACCCGTTTTAAATTTGCTCATGTTATTGAATGGTATCTTCTAATCATACACAGAAATTCTGTAGCATTTAGAATTTATGCCAAATATCCATGAAGTACACTTGGAGTTAAATTGTTTAACATCGGTATAAATATTTGCAGACATTGATTTTTCTCACTTATTCGTAGCTCTAGAATTCAAAAAGATAATAACTGTGTTAACTAAACCTATAAGCCCTGCAATTTCCTCCAAAGCTGCATGTTATAGAATATAATCTAATGATGACTGGAAAACATTAAGTGACTGTGTCATTGTTTACTAAAAAGGCTACTATCTTCTAATATCCTTTCACTTAAACATTACGCTTTTCAGTGTGCAGTTGAGTCTGAGTACATGATTAGATTGATATCCAGTATTCGATAAATGGATATAAAATCGTATGGCATGTACTTAACTTTTAACTGTATTGATGTTTTAACGGTTAAGAGTGTTTAAGATATGTATGTAGTATCCCAGGTTCGAATCCCGGGAGGATCACATGTTTTCATTAATTTCATTGGGAGGTGTTTGGTGTTGGGAGTGAAATTAAGTAATTGGATTATTCTACAGCTTCTTGTAGGCTCTGGATACTACATGGTCTGGCACATGCATAGTGAGTACAATTTTCTTCCTATTATTACATTCCTACCACGAGTACACTTCGAAGGTACTATCTAGATTTTTTTGTCTAAAACTTATTCAACTGCCATTTATCCCGTTGTATATTGGCATATCATTTTTCCATTGCCTCAATTAATTCCCTAATAGTTATATCTCTGAGCAGATATTGCACTAGAGGCGGATTTATACGTTTTTCTGCCACTCATAAATAGCAGTTCCGAAATATACTTCTAATAGAATGCTGTCATTTATAATAAATTATTTTCAGACTAGTTAACGACGCCAGTACAAAGTAAACTCAAAAATTTTACCAGCATAACAATGCATATCAAAATGTGGTGTCACACGAGCAATTGTTCCGCCAATTTATTGGGGTAATTGTTGTCTGCTAGCTTTAAAATATAAGTTCCATACGAATTAAAGTACCTAACATAATCTACCTTCGATCTAGTGTATGATTCCAGTGCAAAAGAGCCTAACAAATTACGGAAACAAAATTGCTAATCGAAATTTGCCGGAAAATGCACTCGTGTGACACCACCTTTACAGAGACACACAACACTCTTGTGGTCATTCACTTCCATTCCTATCCACCCTTACTAATGAACCACTTTCCATTTCAGGGGCGATGTTGGAGCTGAAGATCATCAACATCATCACCATCCTTCAACTGTCCTTCTCACACTCTACATCACCATCCTTCAACTTTCATTCTTAAGGGGAGGCAGACCGTTTTTCTGGACCTCCTCCCTAATGTTTAACCCCACTAGTTTTGAGATTATAAGGCGTTCGGCCCATTAGTTTGGCGATTTTAACACATTTCGCCCCATTTCGTTGTCAATTTTAACACCTTTCGTGCCATTTAGGTGTCGATTATTTCCTGGCGAGCGATAGCGAGCTTGTTATTTTAAGAGAAACCGGCCTTCGGCCGGGAATTTTTTCTACCGAAAAATGTACACATTTATCTTGAAGGAGGGGGGGGGGGGGTCTATGGGGTGTTTTTCTAAGCTTGAGTGGAGGTCTAGGGAGGAAACTAAAAAAATATATGAATAAATGAATTAATAGACCAAACAAACGGTCTGCCTCCTCTTAACTCCTTCTGTACCGGCAACGTCTTTTGTACTTTATTCTGGCTACTACTAGACGATTATATTCAGTTCAATATAGGCCTCCAGAAACTAACAGGCTTCGCACTATCTCACTTGATAATTTTTACTACCACAGATCCTTCTAAAACTGCACACAATCGTCTAAATACAGATAGAATAAACATTACAAGACGTCGCCGGTACAGAAGGGGTTAAGCTCTTCATCATTTTCCTTCCTTCACATCAAATCATCATCCTTCCTTCCTTCATTCAATCTAGATCACCTTCCTTCAACTTTCATTCCTAAATAGTTCATCATCTTCCTTCCTTCAAATTATATCTTCATCCTGCAACCTTCCTCTCTCTCCTCTAAATCATCATCCTTCCATCTTCCTTCCTTCAACTTTCATTCCTGAATTGTTCATCATATTCCTTCCTTTACTTCACATCATCTTTCAAACTTCCTACCTTCAATCTAGATCACCATCCTTCAACTGTCATTCTTAAACTGTTCATCATCTTCCTTTAAACTATATCATCATCATTCAACCTTCCGTCTTTCAATCTAGAGCACCTTCCTTCAACTTTCCTTCCTTCAATGTAGATCACCTTCCGTCTACTTTCATTCCTAAATAGTTCATCATATTCCTTCCTTAAATCATCATCCTTCAACCTTCTTCTCTCCCCTCTACATCACCTTCCTTCCTTCATTCATTCTAGATCTTCCTTCATTTCTTCCCTCATCACTCAAGATGTTATTATATTATTCGCGTTGTCTTGTCTAAAGGGTCTAGGCCTCTAGGGGAATGTGGTTATATTACTGAGGATTTTGCTTGCTTCTGCCATTTGTTAGCCATGTATGATTCTCCCCTAGGCTAGAAAAAACCGTCGTCCCAGACTTTCTAAAAAAAAATATCCTTCAAGCTTAATTTGTAAATTTGTCGATGGAAAAATGGAAAATATTTCGGCCGCTTTCTTCTCGGTTACAGGCTCGCTATTCCATGCTCGCCTAAAAAAAGTCGATACCTGCATGGGGTGGAGTGTCTTATTATCATCAAACTAATGAGGTGAAACGTCTTAAAATCTCCAAACTACTGGAACGAAACAGGGGTGGTTCAAAAAGATCTCCCTTGGACCAAATAAGGTTAAAGGTGCCTTCTCCAGATTCCTCGGAAGTAATGTTCAAGTTGCCACCTACAGTATTACCCCTTATTAAGGGGAGGCAGACCGTTTTTTTATTCATATAGTCCTTAGTTTTCTCGCTAGACCTCCATCAAGCTTAGAAAAACACCCCTAGACCCCCCTTCAAGATAAAAAAAATGTCCCGGCCGAAAGCCGGTTCCTCTTAAAGCTTCAGGCTCGCTATCGTTTGCCAGGAAAAAATCGACACCTAAATGGTACGAAAGGTCTTAAAATTGACAACAAAATTGGGCGAAAGGTGTTAAAATCGCCAAACTAATGGGCCAAACGTCTTATAATATAAAAAAATGGGGCCAAACATGAGGGAGAAGGAGGTCCAGAAAAACGGTCTGCCTCCCCTTAAGCCGGTATCACACGAGCGCTTTTTCACTCAACATTTATTCTTAACACTGCTCTGGCAGCTCATAAGATGTAAACATTGCATATTTTTCCGTTACCTAAATTCATCTACCACCAGTCTAGTTTCCGATACCAGTGCAAACTATTCCAGAAATGTTGCCAGAAAAATGTTGATCATCGAATGTTGACTATATAAAAGGTTTCGTTAGACCACAAAACAAAGGCAACATTATCATCGTGTTCAATTATCCCTAACTAATACGTAAGGGTTTAAGTACGTAACTCATTTAGGCATGGCTAAATCAATAAGATGGTTCGTTTTTCTGGCCCCCCTTCTCCCTTATGTTTAGCCCCATTTGTTTTGAGATTTTAAGACGTTCGGCCCGTTAGTTTGGCGATTTATAGACCTTTCGCCCAATTTCTTGTCACTATTAAGACCTTTCGTGTCATTTAGGTGTCGATATTTTCCTGGCGAGCGATAGCTAGCTTGCAATTTAAGAGGAACCGGCGTTCGGCGGAGACGTTTTTTCTATCGAAAGATGTACAAATTTGTCTTCAAGGAGGGTCTTGGGTGATGTTTTCTGAAGCTTGATGGAAGTCTAGGGAGGAAAATAAAAATAAAATAGAAATCTAATTAAATGAGCAAATAAATACGCCCATCCCCCCTTAACTCCATTGTATTCCTCTAGTCTTGCGTATCTTATAATAGTTGGCGTCTTGCATATCTTGAAATAGATTGCATTGTTGTATAGCATATTACTTCTTTGCCCAATCCGTATCATATGCCCGGTACTTTACATTACGTTTTAATTGCTTTGTTATTATTCCTATTGCCAATCATATTTCTACAATAACTATTATTCAGCCCTTGCTTTACTATATTATTCAGCCCTTGCTTTACTATATTATTCAGCCCTTGCTTTACTATATTATTCAGCCCTTGCTTTACTATATTATTCAGCCCTTGCTTTACTATATTATTCAGCCCTTGCTTTACTATATTATTCAGCCCTTGCTTTACTATATTATTCAGCCCTTGCTTTACTATATTATTCAGCCCTTGCTTTACTATATTATTCA
>CM064521.1:25872451-25877451 GCA_032716605.1 Paralithodes platypus
TGCAGTATATCATGATGCTGTTTTTAACCCCTTCTGTGCCGGTGATGTACTTTTCATTATATATTCTGGCAACTATTAGACGATTTTGTTCAGCTTAGGAAGGACGTCTACCCATTAAAAGGCTACAGACTATCTCAATCAATTCTTTTAGCTACCACACATTCTTCCTAAGCTTCATGAAATCGTCTAAATGTAGCTGAAATCAAATAATATACATCGCTGGTAAAGAAGGAGTTAATTGTATTCTGGCTAACATGTGACAATTTGTTTCAACTTAGGAAAGGTCTCTAGTGATGAAATATAGCACAATCTATATATATATATATATATATATATATATATATATATATATATATATATATATTAACCATAGAGCTTCCGCAGACACTTTCTAAATTCGCATAAAGTTAGCAGAGTAATATGAACAGGTGTTGTATAACTGAAAGAGTTAATACATCATTGCCGATATCCGGTAGACAATATTGGAGTCCAATGTGAATAAAACTGAGTGACGAAAGTGGCATGACTTATTTGGTCATGTTGCAAAGAGTTTAAGATATATGTATACTGTAAGTACTTGAGCAGTGATTATTAGTAACACTTACAGTAGAGTAAGTTATTGAGCATCCATTCAAACTTAAATAAATAAATACATAAATACATATATACTATATATGTATACGAAATAGTAAGATATCCAATATATTCATATTGATATAAACTGCATTAAATAAAACGTCGAAAATTCCTACAGTAGAATAACCATTCCCCCTTCACTCCTGCATCAACTAATGCTTATACACAATTGGTTGCAAAATATTATTGCCTTACAGTTTTAGTTTGTGTATTCAAGTAGCTTTTGTGATTATCATAACATTATATACTGTATATATATATATATATATATATATATATATATATATATATATATATATATATATATATATATTGTGTGTGTATTCTTGCCAGCAAATCCAAGTATATATTTCCTACCTGTAACGTCCTTCATCTACCTAAACAAGGAGTCACGCAGATGGTGTTTCCTGGTTGGATTGTACTGGCATCGGAAACTAGACTGAGCCTAGATAAAATTAGGCATCATAATTCTAACAAAGTTAAATTCAGAAACAGCCTAACCTGAAATACCACACACTCAAATGAAAAAATTATAATAAGTAAATAAATAAATAAGTAAATAAATAAATAAGTAAATAAATAAATATACAGAACTGTTATTACCGTAATTCCCCCATAGAGTATGTTAACCCTATCAGTAAACCATGTAGCATTCGTCCATTATATTCCGTCTACTCTCTAGGGGATTTTATTAAGGTTAGAAATTATCTGTGCGAGCTTAAGGGGAGATATCCACTTGAGGGATTTTTTTCTGGACCCCTTTCTCCCTCATGTTTAGCCCCATTGCTCCTGAGATTTTAAGACCTTCGTCCTAGTAGTTTGGATATTTTAAGACATTTTGCCCCATTTCTGTCAATTTTAAGACCTTTCGTGCCGTTAAGGTGTCGATTTTTTCCTGGCGGGCGATAGCGAGCCTGTAATTTAAGAGCAACCGGCCTCCGGCCTGGACATTTTCTACCGAAAAATGTACAAATTTATCTTGAAAGGGGGTCTAGGGGATGTAATTTTAAGCTTGATGAAAAAGTAGGGAACAAACTAAATACCTCCCCTTAAGGAACAAGTGAAATATTTTTTGACATATATATATATATAATTGATTTATGAATATATTTGAAGGGTATGTTTGATAAATAGTAACAGTCATAGACTATGATTAATTTAAATAGTAATTTAGTATGAATATGAGTAAATAAATATATATAAGCAATTATAACTAAATCAAATAAGTTGTTATTTGAATTACTGCTAAAGGTGTTATATATGCCATTATGATGATGTAATTATAAGGAAACTAGATATATTTAATGTACACAGCTGTAAATTACATGTGGATCATAATAATTATAAGTATGTTAAATTAATATATAGTACAGCATTTGAATAACATACCATACATATATAAATATTGTTTAAAATGCTTATAGTTTTCCAGTTTCCTACAATATAATACTAATTCAATACTACATAAAACAGCCCATATACTAAACTATTCGAGACATATGACGAAAATACATTAACAAAAAATCATTATTCCAGAAAATACTATACAAAAAAACCTCATGTCCATGCCCTAAATGGAATTAGAGAGTAGACTGAAATTTTGAAAAGAGAAGGAATTTAATATTTGCCTCGCCAATAAACATGCAGATGCAGAATATAATAGTGATCCATAAATAGCACGGATGGGATATTACTGTATTAGAAAATGGAAGAAACATACAGTATACTGGAAAGTTATATACCGGTAGTTAAGGGGAGATGGGCCGTTTTTCTGGTCCTTTTTCTCCCTCGCTTTAAGCCCAATTTGTTTTGAGATTACAAGACGTTCGGCACATTAGTTTGGCGATTTTAACCCCTTTCACCCCATTTCGGTGTCAATTGTAAGACCTTTTGGGCCATTTAGGTGTCGATTTTTTCCTGGCGAGGGATAGCAAGCCAAGAAATGCTTAGAGGAACCGGCCTTCGGCCGGGAAATGTTTCTACCGAATAATGTACAAATTAATTTTGAAGGGGAATCGAGGGGCTGTTTTTCTAAGCTTGATGGAGGTCTAGTGAGGAAACTAAGAAATACAGGAATAAGTGAAATAATAGACCAACACAATCGGCCCATCTCCCCTTAAAGTATTGGCCTATAGACAGCAACATTTAGTATTGGCCTATAGACAGCAACATTTAGTATTGGCCTATAGACAGCAACATTTAGTATTGGCCTATAGACAGCAACATTTAGTATTGGCCTATAGAAAGCAACATTTAGTATTGGCCTATAGACAGCAACATTTAGTATTGGCCTATAGAAAGCAACATTTAGTATTGGCCTATAGACAGCAACATTTAGTATTGGCCTATAGACAGCAACATTTAGTATTGGCCTATAGACAGCAACATTTAGTATTGGCCTATAGAAAGCAACATTTAGTATTGGCCTATAGACAGCAACATTTAGTATTGGCCTATAGACAGCAACATTTAGTATTGGCCTATAGACAGCAACATTTAGTATTGGCCTATAGAAAGCAACATTTAGTATGGGCCTATAGACAGCAACATTTAGTATTGGCCTATAGAAAGCAACATTTAGTATTGGCCTATAGACAGCAACATTTAGTATTGGCCTATAGACAGCAACATTTAGTCGACAATTGATGTGATATTTTAAATGGAACTATCAAACATCTAGGCATACTTATTTACTAAGAGTTCTTTTATAGACAAAATTATTAAATATTATATTATCTAACTTTACTGCATTTATTTTAGGGAACTAACATATCGTGTAAGATTGATAACATTGCCATCTATTATGTTATTACGATTAAGGGGGGATGGACGTTTAATTTACTTATTTATTTATCTGTTTAATAATTTATTAGTCATCCATCATGCTTTACAAAAAACACCCCAAGATCCCCCGTCAAGATAAATCTGTAAATTTTTCGATAGAATAATGTCCCGGCCAGAAGCCAGTTACTACTATGTTACAGGCTCGCTATCGCTCGCCAGAAAAACAAAACAAATCGACACCTAAAATGCACGAAAGGTCTTAATATTGAAAAATAAATGGGTCAGAAGGTCTTAAAATCGCCAAACCAATGGAGTGAATGTCTTACAATCTGAAAACTAATAGGGCTAAGCATGAAGGAGAAGGAGGTCCAGAAAAGAACAACCATTTCCCCAGAAGAAGCATAGATGTTTAAACAGCAAATTATTACCAAACATGCTTCCTCCATTCACAGCAGTCCGACCAGACCATGGGAATAGTAATCAACCTATGTATATAATGTACAATTGCCTATACGTCCACCTGTTGATGAGCTACGTTTGTTTATGCAATATTAGCTATATATGAACATATAATGGCTGGCAAGAAAAATATACATCTGAAAAACAAAACCCACATGTTGAAAATTAGTTATACTGTGTCTCTCTTGAATTAGGATTTCAATCCTAATCGTATTGTATATATACACAGGTGTATATATATATATATATATATATATATATATATATATATATATATATATATATATATATATATATATATATATAATTATATACTGTATGTACTATATATATATATATAATATATATATATATATATATATATATATACTGTATATACTGTATATAAATAGACCAGTGAGTAACTTAACAGTACGCAGCAGACAAACACTTCTAATATTATACTTATACTAACTTTAACCCCTTCAGTACGGATGACGTTATTTGTTTTTCATCGTGCTTGGTTAACACAAAATGATTATATTCAGCTGAGGAAAAACCTCTAGGAATTAAAAAGTCTCCCAACTATTTCACTTCACCCTTTGCCTTCCATAAGTATTTCCTACACTAAATATAACCGTCCACTGACTGCCATAATAATATAGTAACGTGTGCTTAATAGTGGTGATTTTTCGGTATATTTGTATAGTTATATATTAATATATAGTTTTATAGCTTCCATCAAACTTATAAAACACCCCCCGGACCCCCTTCAACATCAATTTGTAAATTTTTCGGTAGATAAATGTCCCGGCCGAAGGCCAATTCCTCCTAGAGTTGCAAGCGCACTATCGCTCGGCAGGAAAAAATCGACACCTAAATGGCACCGAAAGCCTTTATATTGACAAACAAGTGGGGTGAAAGGTCTTAAAATCGACAAACTAATGAAACGAACGTCTTAAAATCTCAAAACTTACGGGGCTAAACATGAGGGAGAAGGGAGTCCATAAAAAACAACTACCTCCCCCTTAAATTGAAGTTGAACAGATGTTACATGACTTTTGTGTCCTACTGTGTATTGGCGGCTGTACAGTCAATCAGAAACATTCGTGGGCCTCACCTATTCCTAAATATGGAAGTAT
>CM064521.1:25882451-25914951 GCA_032716605.1 Paralithodes platypus
TCAAATATCTGCAGTGAACTTATTTTTTTCTTAGTATTTTTGTATTAGTATTTTGTATTAGTATTAGCATTTTAGTATTAGTATTAGTATTTTAGTATTAGTATTAGTATGTTTGTATTAGTATATTTAGTATTAGTATTAGTATTTCTTAGTATTTAGTATTAGTATTAGTATTTTAGTATTAGTATTAGTATGTTTGTATTAGTATTTTTAGTATTAGTATTAGTATTTTAGTATTAGTATTAGTATGTTTGTATTAGTATTTTTAGTATTAGTATTAGTATTTTAGTATTAGTATTAGTATGTTTGTATTAGTATTTTTAGTATTAGTATTAGTATTTTTGTATATGTATTTGTGTATTAGTATTTTTAGTATTAGTAATAGTATTTTTCTCTTAGTATTTCTTAACTTAGCATTTTTGTATATTTAATATCTGCAGCGAACTTATTTTTTTCGAGGGCTGCATATTGTGATTCCCGACTGAATGGGTGGACAATACGAGGCTACCGGTAACTAAAGAGGAGGGGAAGAAGAGGGAGAGGGTTGAGGGAGGGAGGGAGGGAGGAGAAGGGTGAGAAGAAAGGGGAGGAGGGGGAAGAGAAGAGAAGAAGAAGAAGAAGGGGGAGGGGGAGGGGAGGAAGATTCTTGACGCTACTACTACTACAGCTAGGGTACGAGGGTAGAGAGCGGGGTGTGTGGGAACTTAAAGCGGGTCACCTGCTTTTCATCTCTCATTTTCTCTGTTTCTCTGGCTTGTATCCATACGGCCCCATTCAGCCTACTGTTTTAAGACGTTTATCCCGACGTCTGTTTTTTTCCTGGCGAGAGATAGCGACCCAGCATTGTATGGAGAAATCCGGCTTCGCCGGAGAAGTTTTCTATCGAAAAATTTAAAAATTTAGCTTGCTGTCAAAAACCTATTAAAAAATATGCTGGCTCGCTACTACTTGCAAGGAAAAAATCGACACCTGGATGGGGATAAACGTCTTAAAACAGTAGGCTGAATAGGGCCGAATGGATAGAAGCCAGAGAGAGAGAGAGAGAGAGAGAGAGAGAGAGAGAGAGAGAGAGAGAGAGAGAGAGAGAGAGGGAGAGAGAGAGAAAAAAAAACGAGGTGGGCCCCCTTAACCCTTTACAGTACCGGCGACGTATTTTTTGTATTATTTCAGCTACATTTAGATAATGAAGCTTAGGAAGGATATATGGTAGCTAAAAGGGTTAATTGAGATAGTCTGTAATCTTTCAACGGTTAGACATCCTTCTTAGGCTTAACAAAACTGTCTAATAGTTGCCAGAATATAATGGAAAGGTCGTCATTATTATTATTATTATTATTATTATTACTATTATTATTATTATTATTATTGTCACCAGTACTGAATGGGAACTTCCTTGACTATGTCTTGGCGTAATGGGGTTAATTAGGTAGTTCAGCTTCACAAGTATCCCTTTCTGTACCATCGACGTTTGCTATGTTTTATTCTTGCTATACTTAGACGATTTTGTGCAGTTTAAGAAGGATCTGTGGTAGTGAAAATGGCTGATTGAGATAGTTCGAAGCCTTATAATTGCTAGACATCCTTCCTAAACTGAAAACAATCGATTAGCTGTAGCCAGAATATAATAAAAAAGATGTCTATGGTACAGAAGGGGTTAATTTAATCTGTTTCTTTGCAACAGACGATACATGGCAAAGTTCCCATCAAGAGGTATCTGTTCTTTGCAACAGACGATACATGGCAAAGTTCCCATCAAGAGGTATCTGTTCTTTGCAACAGACGATACATGGCAAAGTTCCCATCAAGAGGTATCTGTTCTTTGCAACAGACGATACATGGCAAAGTTCCCATCAAGAGGTATCTGTTCTTTGCAACAGACGATACATGGCAAAGTTCCCATCAAGAGGTATCTGTTCTTTGCAACAGACGATACATGGCAAAGTTCCCATCAAGAGGTATCTGTTCTTTGCAACAGACGATACATGGCAAAGTTCCCATCAAGAGGTATCTGTTCTTTGCAACAGACGATACATGGCAAAGTTCCCATCAAGAGGTATCTGTTCTTTGGAAGATTGTGTCATGAAAATATGGTGCTAAATATATACACGTGGTCTTAAGGGGAGATTTCCACTTGAGGGATTTTTTTCTGGACCCCTTTCTCCCTCATGTTGAGCCCCATTGCTTTTGAGATTTTAAGACGTTCGCCCTAGTAGTTTAGACATTTTAAGACATTTTGACCCATTTCTGGCAAATTTAAGACCTTTCGTGCCATTAAGGTTCAATTTTTTCCTGGCGAGCGATAGCGAGCCTGTATTTTAAGAGCAATCGGCCTCCGGCCGGGACATTTTTCTACCGAAAAATGTACAAATTTATCTTGAAAGGGGGTCTATGGGGTGTAATTTTAAGCTTTATGAAAACGTAGGGAACAAACTAAATACCTCCCCTTAACCCACACAATACCAGTGACAGCTTCTTCATTATATTCTGGCAACTATATGACGACTGTATTCAGCTTAGAAAGGACCTCTAGCAATAAAAAAAGACTGCAACCTATCTCAACCAACATTTGTAACTACCACAGATCCTTCCTAAGCTGCATAATATCGCCTAAATGTAGCTAGCATACAATATAACACACGTCGCCGGTACTCAAAGGGTTAAGGGGAGGTATTTAGTTTGTTCCCTAGACCTCCATCAACCTTAAAATTACACCCCCTCGACTCCCTTTCAAGATACATTTGTACATTTTTCGGTAGAAAAATATCCCGGCCGAAGGCCGGTTCCTCTTAAATTACAGGCTCGCTATCGCTCGCCAGGATAAAATAGACACCTGAATTGCACGAAAGGTCTTAATATGGGGTGAAAGTTCTTTAAATCGCTAAACTAATGGGGCAAACGTTTTATAATATCAAAAGCAATGGGGCTAAACATGAGGGAGAAAGGGGTCAAGAAAACAATCCCTCAAGTGGAGACCTCCCCTTAATAGGATGTTAAAAGTAGTCTCGTGTTTGTCCTTTAACCCCTTCTGTACCAGCGACGTCTTTTACGTTTTATTCTAGCAATATTTAGACGCTTGTATTCAGTTTAAGAAGAGCCTCCAGTAATTAACAGGGTTCGAACGATCTTAATTAACCCCTTGAAGCTCGAACGCGGTTTAACAGTTTGCTTTGGCTATCATTAGACAATTTTATGCAGCTTAGGAAGGATCTGTGGGTATTAAACGGGTAAATACTATCTCAATCAATCATTTTTGGCTATCATTAGACAATTTTATGCAGCTTAGGAAGGATATGTGGGTATTAAACGGGTAAATACTATCTCAATCTACCATTTGACTTCCATATACCGTTACTAATCTGAATAAAATCATCTAATAGTAGCCAGATAACAGAACAGAAACGCGTATTGGAGCTTGAAAGGGTTAACACTTTGTACTAACCCGGATCCTTCCCAAGCTGCATACACACATCTAAATACAGCTATACAATAAGATACAACAGACGACGGCGGTACAGAAGGGGTTAAGTAGCGAGAAATGAGCGGCCTGGGGATTCAATTTACCGTCAGCTGAACATAAACTGAGTATAGTTAAAGGGAGGTTTTTAGTTTGGTCTCTAGATATCCATCAAGTTTAAGATTACACCCCTTGAGCCCCTTTCAAGATAAATTTGTATATTTTTCGGTAGAAAAATGTCCCGGCTGAAAGCCGGTTCCTCTTAAATTACAGGCTCGCTATCGCTCGCCAGGATAAAATCGACACCTAAATTGCACGAAAGGTCTTAAAATTGACGGAAATGGGGCGAAAGTTCTTAAAATCGCCAAACTAATGGGGCGACTGTCTTAAAATCTCAAAAGCAATGGGGCTAAACATGAGGGAGAAAGGGGTCCAGAAAAAAATCCCTCAAGTCGATATCTCCCCTTAAAGTTACAGTGCTCGTCGGATTAATTGACCACTTGCGAGTTTCAGGCTATAAGGAAGTTGGAGCTGTAGACATCCATAGTAAATATAAATGCAATAATAATGAAGGTTTCTGAGGGCTAAAGTGTATGTTGAATTGCGTTTTATGTATTTGTAAAATTATGCAGTAACAACTTATTGTAGCTGGTAAATCTGTTCAATATCGATGTCTACAGCTCCAACTTCCTTATAGAACGAAACTCGCAAGTCGTCAATTGTTGTTACCCTATTTAGACTATTTTATGCAGCTTAGGAATGATCTGTGGTATTTTAAGCTATTGTCTTATCTTAACCTGATGTACAGCATGTATTCACTACGTCATTAAAAGTTTTCCTTTGTCTTATTATTTATTCTTGTAGAAAACGGATACGAATAGATAATTATAGTTACCTAGATACACACACCACACAGGCCATTTGGTCCAATCGAGGTGATCCGGCCTTAAGAAATGATTGGTAAATGATTCCTTCCCATATATTAAGACAGTGGAAGAACAGAACAGGAAAGCAAAAGACGAGCAACTGTACTTAAAGAGTGTACATAAGAAGAAATATATTTAGTACACTAAATTATAAAACACAAGTACAATCACGGTAATTAATTCTATAATATTTTAACCCTCTGAGCCAGCATTGTATGGAGAAATCCGGCTTCGCTGGAGACAGTTTTCTATCGAAAAATTCACAAATTTAGCTTAAATTTAGTTAAGGGGGAGGTAGCCGCTTTTTCTGGACCCCCTTCTCCCTCATGTTTAGCATATTAGTTTTAAGGTTTTCAAGACGTTCGTTCCGTTAGTTTGGCGATTTGGAGACCTTTCGCCTCATTTCTTTGTGAATATTAAGGCCTTTCGTGCTATTTAGGTATCGATTATTTTCCGGGCGAGCCATAGCGAGCCTGTAATCTTAGAAGGAAACGGCATTCGGCTGGGACATTTTTCTACCGAAAAATGTACAAATTTATCTTGAAGGGAAGCCTAGGGGTGATTTTCTAAGCTTGATGGAGGTCTAGCGAAGAAACCAAGAAATATTGAAATTAATGAATTAATAGAGAAAAAAAGGCCCATCTCCCCTTAATATGTTTCTAGTTACCGACAATATGCAAGGCTCCTTAGAAATGGGTTCTTGTATTTAGAAATGGGTTCTTGTATTTAGAAATGGGTTCTTGTATTTAGAAATGGGTTCTTGTATTTAGAAATGGGTTCTTGTATTTACGATGCTAAATTGAAATAGGCAATATAGAAGTAGATGTATGCTAATGAATAAGAGAACATCTGTATTATAATATGAATCATTTTAAATATCAATAACCAGAAATGTAATGCAATAACAGATGTATATGTCGCTACCGTCAGATGAATATATGTCGCATAAGGAGGGTAACTTTACAACACTTAATATTATATATAAACTGGAGAAGTGACTGTGAAACTATCAGCAGCATTAAGAAATGTGCGAAGAATAAGAATTACTGAACAGCATCAGAGAACAAATATTTATGTAAAAGGATTCGATGAATTTAGTGATTGGGAACAGTCTTTTGTTTGCATGATTATCCTCATTTATTTTTTAGAATACCATAGTCCTTCCTAATAGCATAGTTCTGATCAGCAATAGCTCATCAAAGTTAACTACTATCGCAGTATTTTGAAGCATTCATTTACCACAAAGCTTTACTTGATATCATTCACCAATATACACTGTATTCATGTCTGGGATTGTTCCTATGCAAACTATTATATTCATGTATAACTATTAATTGTTTTATATTCATCTACATGTGTCACTATATGTTATCTAAATATTTGTAACTACTTTGTACGTTTGTTTATATATATAAACATGTCTGAAAGTTAAAATACATTAATTTGCAACACACACCATTACAATAGCATGCATCTAAGTTAGTTGTATAATTTGGACAAAACGTACCACAGTGGATTTCGTTCTAATAAGACAAAAGATCTGGCGTTCTACAATTAACTAAATAATAACAAAATATCAATATATGAGCTGACCAATATCGTTTGGCAGCATATGGAATATAATACAATATGCTTAGCTTTGGCTAAACATGATCGCTGCAACACTTTTTACCATTTCATTATAGTAGATCGGTTGTGTTTCTAAAATAAATATAACACGTCAAATAAATCCCGTAATAAAATTAGGAAATGTTTATGTCATAATAGTTTTTAATTGTGGGCTTATATCTGTTTTATCTTATTATGCATATTTCCAACGTTAGGTGATTAAAAAAAAGTATCGAAATTGTCATATAGTCTAAGCAACTCAATGGCTGTTCCGTCAACAATGCTATTTTACTTTATACTTGCTAACGTACAACGATTTTACTGACTTTATAGATACTCTGTTATACTGTATTCAGTGGATAACATTTAATAACCAGCGCACCAGGAACGAAAAAAAACAACCCGAATCAGGTAAATTATCCCCTTGAAGATTATAATGCGTTTATTCTGCCTTTCATTGAACGATTATAGTCAGTATTGCAAGGCTCTTTAATATTCAAAGGGGTAGAAAATGTCTCAATCATCCCTAACTCCCACAATCATCCCTAACTCCCACAATCATCCCTAACTCCCACAATCATTTCCTAAACAGAATAAAATCGTCTGCTGATAACCACAATTGAAGTTAAAAAACCGACATCAAATCCTCAAGGGGTAGATATTGAACACCGCTTTAGTTTCGGCAGGCCTACTCAATTTGACATTAGGGTAAGCATAATAACCACAAATCAACAACTCGCTCACAATAGGAAACAGTTCACGGGATCGTAAAAGAGGGCGCGGACAGGCGTGGGTTCAGTGGACGAAAAAATAGAATGAAGACTGACATTTGCTTGAAAAAGTTTGGTGCATGTGTGAAGTTAGATTAATTGCGACCTTTTCCGAATAAAATAGTTTTCTTTTTTCAATTTATTCGTTGCAATCTCTCTCTCTCTCTCTCTCTCTCTCTATATATATATATATATATATATATATATATATATATATATATATATATATATATATATATTGTGCTTAAGGATGAAGCATAATAGTTATCTATATCTATAATATCTATAATAATTATCTATATATCTGGTGATTTTCGTAAGCCTAGGAGAGACTGGGTCACTTCAATACTGTGGGAGCATATCCTATTCAGAGTATGGTATGCTATAGTCTATTCACTGTAAGTAGGCGAGAAATCATGACTTCTATCCTCTGTAACTAAAACATGGCTAGAGCAAATTAGCTGTCAATCTCCACACCTATTCCTTGACTGACTCTTCCCAAATGGTAGAAATATTAGCTTGATTACTCTAGTCGTTTTTGAGTTACAGAGGTTAGAGTTCATGGTTTTTCGCCTACTTACAGCGAATAGACTATATATCAATAATTCCATCTCAATTACCTCCAATCGTTCAATTGTAATTACATAACTATAGACAAATTTAATGATTTCATCTACACACAAATACATACTGGTACTCCGGTAAACACAACTGATAACCTGCATCGGTTATATCTCTCCGTTCCGGTAAACCTTTCAACCTGTTGTCAGAATTTGTATTATATAATTATGTCCTACTTCTCGACAACTTAATTCAGATTCTGCATGATAATTGAGAGTCAGAACTAATCTCATGTACGTCTTCACATACACTATTGTTTCTTCCATATTAAAAGAAATATACTGTTATTTAATTGCCAGAACTTCTATTGGGCATTTTAATAAAATAAACATTATAAAATCATATGTAAATATCTATTTAAGCTAGAATAAATTCCTGAGGAGATTTTAAGTACCCTACATAATCAGAAAACATATCCTAAACACTATGTGTATTACGAACAACCTCGATTGACCCCAGAAAATTTTATTATTTAATTATAATATTCATCCAGTTATTATGTTACACTAAACTATCTTACAGTTTTAGGTACTGTACAATCGCGCTTATAAGTGATCTCTCGGCACCAAGTATGTTTTGATCAATAATTGGTATCAGCAATATCTAAGCTTCATTTCTTCATATCGAGTGACACATACAAACATATTCCTACACTTACCCACCGTATTCAACATCTGACAGACATTAATACCTCAGAGAGCAAGCCAAACGTAAAGACAGCTGGGACATGACTTATTAGCGCGACCGTACAGTCGCTGTATAGAATACTTTAACATCTCCTAATGGTAAAAACAATACGGTGAACCTTGAGTAGCGAATCCGAGTAACTTGGTCTTTGTGTCTCGAGGAGTTCATCAAAATAGTGTGTCAGTGTATCATAAGTGCAATTCTAAAGCGTTTTCAGAAATGTCTGTCCACGATTGTACAGTGGCCATCTTAACACAAAATTAACGCTACCTGATCTATAAATACCACCTCAATTATCTCATTAGGAAGTTCAAGCTAACATTATCAGCAAAATATAACTATAAAAGCCTTAGAGTACACTGACAACAGGAAACAGGTGAAATAGGCCTCACATCTAAATACTAACAACCAGAATGGCCACAAAAATACGGCTACAGACCAAACCGGCCGCTATCCTAAAATACCTAGGTAATGTTAAATTATGTTAGGTGTGTATAGGTTAACTCAAATTGGATTAGTTTAAATTTAGTTAGGTTAGGTTACTGTAAGCTTATTATTTAGTTAGGTTAGGTTACTGTAAGCTTATTATTTAGTTAGGTTAGGTTACTGTAAGCTTATTATTTAGTTAGGTTAGGTTACTGTAAGCTTATTATTTAGTTAGGTTAGGTTACTGTAAGCTTATTATTTAGTTAGGTTAGGTTACTGTAAGCTTATTATTTAGTCTACATTCATGCTAATGTGGTATGTGGCCTTATTATTTGTGGTAATTTTGTTTATGGTAATTCTGAATAGTAGCCTTTTGATTTAAATACTGTATATAAGATGTATCAAGCATGGTGTATTGGGTGGAGTTTTACTCTGCTCCCTAGACCTCTATCAAGCTTATGAAAATACACTCCAAAAGAGATAGATTATTATTTTTTGTTTTTTTGGTAGAAAAATGTACTGGCCGAAGGCCGTTTCTTCGTAAATCATAAGGTCGCTATCGCTCACCAGGAAATAATCGACACCTACATGGCACGAAAGTTCTTAATATTAACAAATACATTTGGTGAAAGGTCTTAAAGTCACCAAACTAATGTGGTAAACGTCTTAGAATTTCAAAACTAATGGGGCTAAACATAAGGGAGAAGGTAGTCCAAAAAAAAAAAAAAATCCGACTGTAGACTGCAATATTATACTGTAATAGATTTAATGGAATCACTTAATACCATTCATATTTTGTCTCTCATATAGTGTGTACTGTAACATATAATCTATGGATGAACAATACACATAATAGATTGTAATGACAAGATGTTAAAAGTCATAAGAAGTTAATAATTATATGCAAAAGATAATAATGATAGAAAGATAATGAAGATAATATAGATAATAAAGATAATAAAGATAATATAGATAATAAAGATAGAGATAATAAAGATAATAAAGATAATAAAGATAATAAAGATAATATAGATAATAAAGATAATAGTATAGATAATATAGATAATAAAGATAATAGTATAGATAATAAAGATAATATAGATAATAAAGATAATATAGATAATAAAGATAATATAGATAATAAAAATAAAGATAATAAAGATAATAAAGATAATAGATAATAATGAGATGCAAAGGATAAATATAAAAGTTGGTGTATATACATATTTTTTGTTTTAAGATGATAAGGATGATTATGGTAAAGACATTTTTATCTGTGTACTAAAGTACTTAACCCCTTGAAGCTCTGACACGTTTTAGCAGTATATTTTGGCTACCATTAGACGATGTCATGCAGCTTAGGAAGGATCTGTGGGTATTAAAAGGGTAAAGACTCTCTCAATCAACACTCTGACTTCCATATACCCTTCCTAATCTGAATACAATCGTCTACTAATTACCAGAAAACAAAACAGAAATGCGTATTGGAGCTTGAAAGGGTTAATATATAGCAGATATAATAATACACTGTTGTAGAGAGTACTGTATAATTCGTATCACAATCATGTTTTCTAGTGTGCAAAATTGCACATATTTTATAATATATATATGTTTAGTATTCAAATTATGCTATATTCAGCATGTGATTTAATTGTAGTATGATGATTTTTTTTCTGACAAATAGAATGAACAACAGTCTGAACAATAACAAGCTTATTTGTATGTTAAGCTATTTATATTGTAAGCCACACAGACTAATATAATAAAGGCTTTATTTGCAGAAATATAAGGAGAAAATGGCAAATATAAATAAATAAATAAATAAATATATATATATATATATATATATATATATATATATACATATATATATATATATACACACTGCTTATATACATATACTTCATCAATATTATATATATACTGTATATTAGCATAGCATTACCAGTATAAGAACTATATTTAAGATATGTTCCTGAAATTCCCTGACCTTCAAATAAGGTTGCTATTATGGAGTAAAGGGGTGAGAGAGGGAGAGGGAGAGAGAGAGAGAGAGAGAGAGAGAGAGAGAGAGAGAGAGAGAGAGAGAGAGAGAGAGAGAGAGAGAGGGAGGGAGAGAGGGAGAGAGAGAGAGTAGGGTGGCGGTGATGACGGGAGCGGCGGCGGGCGGGGACGGGAGGGAGCCAAGTTGGCGAGGAGGGTGGTGTTGGCGCTCAAGGGGGGGACACCATATCACACATTAACTGTTCTCCTATACACCTCTACACCACAATATTACCAACTCTAACTCACTATACACCTTCATTGCACTCTCTACCATATATTCACACCCAAAAAATATGTGAAACATAGACTAGGAGAGTTTTGATAGCGTGTTTGTGATTCCCGAGGGGCGGCTGGTGGGCTGTGTTTACGTCTGGGTTTGGTCGGGACGCGGAGGTCGGTCAACCCAAGCAGACGGCAAAATCTAGGTTACGGTAACTTAAATTTGGTTAACATAGGGTTGTCTAGGTTATAGTAGGGTATGTTAAATGAGGTCAGATGCAGTTGTTAATAGCATGGGTAGACTAGAATGAGGGCTGGATTGATCAGAAGGGATTGTTTTTATGCGACCGCCGTAACGGAGACCAAATCTGTGCTCACCTTGTTATAGCCGCCGCGGTGAAGATATAGCCTTGTTCCGGATTATTATAGAGGTTGATAGTAATACCATTACTGAGGCAGATTGTCGGACATCCAGAGTTCACTGATGATGTTATACTGAACCCTAAGATTATTCTCCTCCTGGTTTCTCTCCCCCTCCCCTTTCATTTCACCCTTCTCTCTCCCTCATCGCTCTCGCTCTTCCCCTCCTCTTCAGTTACCGGCATCTACTAACCCATCATCTACTTACCAAACCACTACCTAGTCCCAATATTTGTACGTTTCAAAGTACACCCATAGGCATTTGTTTCATAGTTTTGCAGATACACGATGCTAATCCTGTGAAAATATTTGTGAATGAATCCAGCGAGTGTTAAAGCCTCACTGACCCCGTTATACTGGTTTAATAAAATTGATGATGTTGAGAATGAAACACATAATATTAATTTAACTCACCAACCGGATAGTGGATAGTTTAGTCAATCTCTAGTGCAAAGAGTCTAACGCTATACAATTTAACAACGCATTCGTTTACGCGATATTGTTATTACAATATATATACAGTACATACCCTCTAAGTAGTCATCTGAAATTATTCAAGAAATGTCTTATGATCAACATGTTTGTTTCTTTGATCAATACTAATATATAATCAATCCTTTTGAACAAATCGTTCCACAGACCAATAATGAACTTGTGATAGAGGTTTTCAATTAATAATAAATCGAATATTCATTCTTTACCAACATCAGGAGGATTATCTGAAATATGTTTAGATGTAGCTGTTGTGAAATGGAAAAAAAAAATATATTTGATTTCAGTTGCAAACATAATTTCTATTGATTTAACTGTGATAGATTATTCCTAATTTTATTGAAGTAATATATTACAAGTCAGAATACTATATACAGTTCGTCGAATGTGGTAATTGGAAATTATAGAACACACCAAGATTAATATTTGAATACTTATTAATAAAGTAATTCATGATATTCACAATAGAACAGACAGAAGCTCATTGCTTATATTTTGTTGCGACAGATGATCATGCCAAGTAATGGCATTGTGTTTTTTTTTTACAAATGTATTAATTCTTAGATGGAAAGTAGAACAAACGAACAAACATATCATTAATATTCTCCGATTGTTTGTATTGAAGTATATTTTCCGAAGATGATATTTCTTCTGTTGTTAGGTTGAAAAATATATGTTAACATTGGGTTGCAATGGTTAATAACTGTTACCAAATGTATTCGTACTTTGTTCTACTTATAGTATCATCAGTACTTATACATTACTGATAGAGTCATTATTTCAATAATTGGGATGTTGCAATCCTCTTCATGTATTGTACAACCATTCACAGATTGCTTGCATATGCCTTTTTCTCATTGTGTAAATATATCCATCAGGTATAATTAATAAATAGATAATAAATAAATATTCATGATATATTAATTCATGTACTAAAAAAATCAATAACAAGATATATCAGTAATGTGATTTAATGATAAGGTCCACGAATCTTTATGACTGATTGAACAGTTTCCGTATATTTAACAATAAGCAAATATAACTATTCACGAAGCACCTTTGGATGGCTTTATAAATAAATCATAGACATAGAATATACAAATACATCATATACAAATTATAATATATATATAAAATTAAATATATACCTATTTACGTTCATAAAGCACTCCCCGACACTTATTATTTGCACACACACACACACACATATCTCACTGAGGTCAAGTCTCCTTTTTTTATGAGTTCAGTGGCTTGCCAATCCATCTCTTACCATTTATATTAGGTTACTTTAGTTGTGGATTGTATAGGTACGGTACTTATGATAACTTTATATTACAAGGTTATGTTAGCATTGATTCTATTAAGCAAATCTAATATATATATATATATAATATGTTAGCTTAGGGTAGATACCAATACATTGGTAATGAATAAAATAGGTCAAGCGAAGTTACATTAAAATAAGGTACCTTAGAATAGGCTAGTGCATGATATGATAAGCAATGCTAAAGTTAGATTAGAATAGATCATATTATCTTAGGTTAGAATAGGTTAATATTTCAGACCAGGTTAAAAGGTGAGTTTATACGAGCAACTTTTGATATCCAACTCTTTCCTTGCAACTGCTTGGGACAATTTTGCATAGAAAGAATGGAATTGCTAACAAAAAAAAACACGCCATAACTGGAGCCTGTAAAATATGAGGTTTCTCTTAGGTACTGGTAATTGTCAGTTGCTAGGTTAACCCTTTCTGCACTGTCATTTCAAGGTTGTTCTGGCCACTATTATACGATTTTAATAAGTTTAAAAAGGGCCTCCAGTAATTAACAGGCTTTGAACTATCTCAATTCACCCATTTTACTACCACATATCTATCTTAAACTGCACAAAATCGTCTAACTCTAACTAGATTAAAATAAAAAGACGTCGGTACAGAAGGGGTTAATATGTGATGGCTTATATGTACTTCATTATATATATAATATTGTATTGATGCAAGTAAGTACTCAACCCTACTACTCAGTAAGTACTCAACCCTACTACTCAGTAAGTACTCAACCCTACTACTCAGTAAGTACTCAACCCTACTACTCAGTAAGTACTCAACCCTACTACTCAGTAAGTACTCAACCCTACTACTCAGTAAGTACTCAACCCTACTACTCAGTAAGTACTCAACCCTACTACTCAGTAAGTACTCAACCCTACTACTCAGTAAGTACTCAACCCTACTACTCAGTAAGTACTCAACCCTACTACTCAGTAAGTACTCAACCCTACTACTCAGTAAGTACTCAACCCTACTACTCAGTAAGTACTCAACCCTACTACTCAGTAAGTACTCAACCCTACTACTCAGTAAGTACTCAACCCTACTACTCAGTAAGTACTCAACCCTACTACTCAGTAAGTACTCAACCCTACTACTCAGTAAGTACTCAACCCTACTACTCAGTAAGTACTCAACCCTACTACTCAGTAAGTACTCAACCCTACTACTCAGTGTGTCATGTAGTTTGCTACTTGGGCATGTGAATAGTCAGGACTGAAAACACACACACACACACACACACACACACACACACACACACACACACACACACATTACATATATACTGTACTGTATATATATATATATATATATATATATATATATATATATACAGTATATATATATATATATATATATATATATATATATATATATATATATATATATATATATAATTATATACACAGGTATATATATATATATATATATATATATATATATATATATATATATATATATACAGAGAGCGAGAGCGAGAGAGTGGAAAAGAGAGGTGCATTTGTTATCGCCATGACTCATATTGGGTTTTCATTTCTCTAGTGAGGATTTGTGTTCATATTCAGTTTCTACTGTTGATGTTGGGATTTACACGAATTCGAATTCCAATATATTCCTGATGTATATTCTACTACTTACGTCAAATTGGCATTCTAAGATTCCGTGCCTATTACAGTATCTTGCAAGACACAGATATGTCTTTTGAAAATTAAGCAAGGAAAAGAGCCTGCATGATATTAAATGAGTCTTATATACTTGGAATAATCTACGTCCTATAGGCCTAGCATGATTTTTTCGAAATGATATAAACAATAAATGTTATTGGGTGCGTAAATACGCTTATTCATTACTCTAGGGTAAGAAATATTATTGTTTTCTAAGTAAAAGATAGATAGCTCTGCTGATAATAATTGACAAACTAATTTAAACAGCTTATTGCTACATCTAAAATTATTGAATACAGTAATAATTAGCTACTCTTAACAAATAAGCAAAGCCAAAGGGCTAAATTTATACTCTCTAAAATCTTGATAAGCTACAGTACCCTCTTAATTAGTGTAGGGCATAATTAATATTTGTCTGCAAAATATTTTCCATTCTTTATTTAAAATTACTAATACCCTCTCATCTCTATAACAAACATCTGAACATGAATGTGTATCTGTTCATTTACCGTGCATGTTTTTAATACATGTATATTAAAAAAACAGGGACGGTTGGACAAATAAGTCGTGTCACAGCGGTCATAACGTTTGGCTCGCACTGTGCTGTATTAATGTCTGTCAGATGTTGAATAGGGTGGGTAAGTGTAGGAACATGTTTGTATATCTCACTCGAAATAAAGATCTCATGTTTAGATATTGCTGATACCAATTATCGATACAAATATACTTGATGCCGAGACATCACTTATTACATACAGTATAGAACATGATCTCTATCAACTCATTTGTGTGGGTATTAACCAATCAGTACATCTGTCTGTCTCAAACTCCATTTGTATATCGACTATATTTATATCTCGTAGTTTTATAACAAACCAAAAGTAAACAAAGAAACCGGAAGATCCAAAAAGACCTCCCGAGGCCCAAATAGGGTTAAGGGAATATAACTGAGCTACACCTTTGATATACTCCATGTGTGAATTATATTACAGGTGGTACAATATATTATGTACTGAACTGTAAGCTAGACCGAACAAAGCACGTGCAAACCATATACATTCCTTCATATTTGTATCCAATTTCAGCGGGGTGACAGGCTTTTTTTTTTTTTTTCTCTCTTTGTCTGGCTTGTATCCATTCGGCCCCATTCAGCCTACTGTTGTAAGACGTTTATCCCCATCCAGGTGTCAATTTTTTCCTGGTGAGCGATAGCGAACCAGCATTGTATGGAGAAATCCAGCCTGCTCAAAAACTTTAAGCAAAATATGCTGGCTCGCTACCGCTAACCAGGAAAAAATCGACACCTGGATGGGAATAAACGTCTTAAAACAGTAGGCTGAATGGGACCGAATAGATACAAGCTAGAGAAAGAGAGAAAAGGAGAGAAAACAAAGCCTGTGACCCTCCTTAATCTACAATCATGCGTACAGTGAGTAAATCTAATTAGGCAAACTATTCAAATAATGTGGCGTATTGTGGACAATTATTGACATTTCTATTTATGAAAACAAAGTTGAATTAGCAAAGTTTCCGAAATCCATATGTTTATTTAGCTCAAGGTAAGTAAATTATATTCCTAGCTGGACTCTTGTGACCAACGAACAAAAGGTATTATAGCCTCTCAGACGAAATGATCAGGTGAGGTACAGTCGCGCTAATAAGTCATGTCCCAGCTGTCATTACGTTTGGCTCGCTCTGTGCTGTATTTATGTCTGTCAGATGTTGAATATGGTGGGTAAGTGTAGGAACATGTTGGTATATCTCACTCAAAAAGAAGAAATCATGTGTAAATATTGCTGATACCAATTATTGATCAAAACATGATTGGTGCCGAAACATGACTTATTAGGCCGACTGTACAGTGACTTGTAAATATAGGTATGGAAACTAAATTATGAATGCACAATTGCTACGCATTAATTATATACGATATCTATCCTATAATGTAAAGAAAATGTCAGTAATATATTAATAATAATGAATGTTTCAGCATAAATACAAACATGACCTCCCCTAAGTTTTATGAATGACTACAACAGCTATGATTCTTGACCGATAAGCTGTAAGATAGTGGCCGTTTGGGAGTGCGGCCGTTGTGCCTTGTAGCTATCGGTCGGCCTGGCATCAATACCTCCCCCACATTACCGGAGCCAGCCGATATTATAGAGGACTATCGGGAAACACACACACACACACGACCCTTTTACCGACCATTCCAGGGTTACCAACTTACCAAATCAAGTCCGGTAGATAGAAAGTATGCCGAGAATAGCTAGAAGAACGGCTCAATCTCTGCAACAGCTCTCTAAAATGGCTCAAATCTACAGAATATCGCTAGAAATCACGTTGCTAAATGTGAAAATCTGCCTCTAGATCGAAGTAAATACGTCTAGATCTAGTGGAAAAGTAGGTAAATTGGCAACCCTAGCCCATTCCCAGCCTCCACATGCACAGTATAAGCCGCCAAGGAGGGGAGTACCGGCGGACGTGCAATAATATATATCTTAAGGGGAGACTGACCGTTTGTTTGGTCTATTAATTCATTTATTCATATAGTTTTTTAGTTTCTTCCCTAGACCTCCATCAAGCTTAGAAAAACACCCCTAGACCCCCCTTCAAGATAAATTTGTAAATTTTTCGGTATAAAAATGTCCCGGCCGATGGCCGATGCCTCTTAAAATTGCAGGCTCGCTATCGCTCGCCAGGAAATAATCGACACCAAAATGGCACGAAAGGTCATAAAATTGTCAACGAAATAGGGCGAAAGCTGTTAAAATCGCCAAACTAATGGGCCGAACGTTTTATAATCTCAAAACTAGTGGGGCTAAACATTAGGGAGACGGAGGTCCAGAAAAACGGTCCCCCCTCCCGCCCCGCCCCCTCCCCCCCTTAATAGTTGGCAAGGTATAGGTTTACGGTCCCCCCCCCCCTCGCCCCGCCCCCTCCCCCCCCCCTTAATAGTTGGCAAGGTATAGGTTTACGGTCCCCCCCCCCCCCGCCCAGCCCCCTCCCCCCCCCTTAATAGTTGGCAAGGTATAGGTTTACGGTCCCCCCCCCCCCCCCCCGCCCAGCCCCCCCCCCCCCCTTATAGTTGGCAAGGTATAGGTTTACGGTCCCCCCCCCCCCCCGCCCGCCCCTCCCCCCCCTTAATAGTTGGCAAGGTATAGGTTTACGGTCCCCCCCCCCCCGCCCCGCCCCCTCCCCCCCCTTAATAGTTGGCAAGGTATAGGTTTACGGTCCCCCCCCCCCCGCCCCGCCCCCTCCCCCCCCTTAATAGTTGGCAAGGTATAGGTTTACGGTCCCCCCCCCCCGCCCCGCCCCCTCCCCTCCCTTAATAGTTGGCAAGGTATAGGTTTACGGTCCCCCCCCCCCCCCCCGCCCCCTCCCCCCCCTTAATAGTTGGCAAGGTATAGGTTTACGGTCCCCCCCCCCCGCCCCGCCCCCTCCCCCCCCTTAATAGTTGGCAAGGTATAGGTTTACGGTCCCCCCCCCCCCCCCCCCCCCGCCCCCTCCCCCCCCCTTAATAGTTGGCAAGGTATAGGTTTACGGTCCCCCCCTCCCCCCGTCCCGCCCCCTCCCCCCCCTTAATAGTTGGCAAGGTATAGGTTTACGGTCCCCCCCCCGCCCCCGCCCCCCTCCCCCCCCTTAATAGTTGGCAAGGTATAGGTTTACGGTCCCCCCCCCCCCCCGCCCCGCCCCCTCCCCCCCCTTAATAGTTGGCAAGGTATAGGTTTACGGTCCCCCCCCCCCCCGCCCCGCCCCCTCCCCCCCCTTAATAGTTGGCAAGGTATAGGTTTACGGTCCCCACACCCCCCGCCCGGCCCCCCCCCCCCCCTTAATAGTTGGCAAGGTATAGGTTTACGGTCCCTCCCCCCCCGCCCCGCCCCCCTCCCCCCCCCTTAATAGTTGGCAAGGTATAGGTTTACGGTCCCCCCCCCCCCGCCCCGCCCCCTCCCCCCCCTTAATAGTTGGCAAGGTATAGGTTTACGAAGCGATGTGGATTATATTGCCATACGTTGGGTCGTCATACCCAAAAGAAGCTTAATGCACGCAAGTTAGACATACTTGTTTATTCTAGGGGAATGCAGGAAAGACAACATGCACCGCTGCCTGTAATAAGTGTCCCCCCAAGGTTGAAAGAGTGAGAGAGAGCTAAAATCAAGGTACGTTAGAGGAAATTTAGGTGTGTTGGATGAATGTGTGGTGTGCTTGCTAAGCGTAGTGAAATGAAAAGGAGGAGGAAGTCTTTGTGAGAGTTAGCTGAATTACTCTCTGTGTAGGTGAGGCACAAATAGAAACAGTGGGGGAAGCCAGGCAAATGAAACTGGAGTTCCAGCAACTCGTTATCATATGCCTATGTCACATCAAGGGCGTAGATTTATGCTGATGAGTGGGGGGGGGAATGACCTCCCCTGGTGGGTGGGTGGGTGGGTGGGTGGGTGGGTGGGTGGGTGGGTGGCGAGTGAAGCGAGCCTATAGAGCTGGGGGGTCTGGGGGGGGGGGGGGGGGGCTGTAAGCCTTCCCCCCGATTTTTGTTTACAATGTTGCACTTGTTTGGTGCATTTTAAGGTCTATGGAAGAAGAAAGGTTGGGCATTATAATCCCTACAATACATACAATTGGTATAGCCAACATCCATATGTTTCTCATCAATCGTTAAGGAAAGACAGATCGCGAACATATAAAGGATCTTTTAATATCTAAAGATGCATTTTCATGGGTGTTTATTAGGCACCCATAAAATTAGAGCCCACTTTTTCATAAATATGTTCCCCGTAATTATGCTATTATATACTGTATTCCTTACGTGGATATACTGTATTCCTTACGTGGATATACTGTATTCCTTACGTGGATATACTGTATTCCTTACGTGGATATACTGTATTCCTACGTGGATATACTGTATTCCTTACGTGGATATACTGTATTCCTTACGTGGATATACTGTATTCCTTACGTGGATATACTGTATTCCTTACGTGGATATACTGTATTCCTTACGTGGATATACTGTATTCCTTACGTGGATATGCTGTACCCCAAATAATATCAAGTAGGCTATATACTGTAGAATTGATACCTGAGAAATAAATGTAATATTCATAATTAAGGCAGCAGTCATACATTGTTTTTAAGATGCTTAAAAACGGACAAAGGTAGAACTGCCTGTAACAAGCTTCCCCCTGAAAATAACAACAAATTGACACAACTTAGTTATTTAATCTAGTGCCAATGGACTTAATCTAGTGCCAATGGACTTAATCTAGTGCCAATGGACTTAATCTAGTGCCAATGGACTTAATCTAGTGCCAATGGACTTAATCTAGTGCCAATGGACTTAATGGAAAATAAAATATTAAGAATTTTAATCTGTATTAAAATAATCCATCGTTCAAAGTCAATCACTATTATTTAATATTGCACTGATATATTTCAATCTTCTTACACACAGCACAGTAGGGAACCTGACGGTGATTGTGATAGTGGTAATGATTACGTAGCACCCGTAAGGGTGGCGTAGTATTGCAATCACAGCGACCATGTTTATTTTATGAATTGTGAACAGCAAAGGTTCTGTAATGTAGATTAGTGATTTTATAGCAATGGATGTCATCAGTTGCTCAATTGCAACGGAGAAAGATGCCTAGAGGCGACACAATTGCAGTAAGTTAATTTGTATAAATACCATAATCTTATCTCTAAAACAATGATAGAGTGAACAATCTCTTCGCATAAGTAAGAGGGAAATAATTTGTAATTATTGGATTACTTATGATTGAAATGACTTGGTTTTGAATATTGTGCAATGCCTGAGTTCCACCCCGCCTCAAATCACTTTACAAAGCCGAACAACACTAGTACTTAGAACACACATAACTTGTATATAATTACAACTAGGTGTTCATAACTTGACCCCTTCACCACCATTACGTACTCTGGTTACCATTAGACAATTTTCTTTAGTTTGTAATCTACCTAAACGGCTCAAATGGGTAAATACGATCTCAAGCCCTCTTAGTAACGTAGGTCCTTCTTGAACTGCATCCAATCATCTACTTTTAGCCAGAATCAAAGGTCAAAGGGCGTCATGGGGCTGAAGGGTTTAAAAATTCACCAACTTGTAAAAAATCCAAATTTCCAAAAGACAGTTCTTGCAATAGGTCTTATGTGAGATGACCAGCTTAGCATAATTATGTTCCCCCATTAAACACTGAAGAACTAATATGCAATCTGATATAAACAACAGGATATTTATTCACAGTAATAAAGGAACCCTAAACCCGAATTTATCTAAGAGGTAAGAATACTTATACAATTAAAAGCTTCATGGGATTCAAATGGATATCGTCTAATTGATTGTATTTGGATTGATTTGTAGTTAAATAAACATGACTGTATTTAACCCACTATACTTTTTGGGATAAATCATTATTTAGAGTAAATACAGTGTTTATCTAGGAATCTGCATGGCGAACTTTGTTAAAACTGTAAATGTGAGAAAGGTTTGTGCAAGATTGAGTTGGGTGCATAGGAGTGTGAATAGCAGGCAGGATAGAATTAATGTGAATAGTGAAAAGTATAGGCAGAGAGAGAGAGAGAGAGAGAGAGAGAGAGAGAGAGAGAGAGAGAGAGAGAGAGAGAGAGAGAGAGAGAGAGAGAGAGAGAGAGAGAGAGAGAGAGCTAGTATAGGCCAAAAGGGGAGGTGGCTGCGTTCCATCGTTAGCATAAACTCAAGCACAGGTTATCACTGTTGATTATGCCTATACCATTTGGCTCGAAGCTCGCATTGCACATAGATTTGTCGGACATTTGGTAGTTCAAATGTCTACAAGATCTTTAATTATAAGTTTTTTCTGACACACTAATGAAATATTTCATGCAATTTAGTTAAGGAAGGTAGTGAGTCTTTTGTTTTTCCACTCTCAAATGGTGTCATTTATGTAACACCTGCTTGAAGATATAAACAAGTCTTTGGTTAGTACCAAGAGAAACTAAAATGTAAAATTGGCGCGTGCAAATAAAACCAATATGATAAGCATAATTTGAGTTTAATCGTTTATGGGTACTAATTTGATTATATAAACAGATCATTACTCAATTATGTGTATCCTTGTGTTACACTTGAACGCCTAATTTTAGCAGTGTATATAGACCAGGAAGTTGGTGGTGTAGCGAACATTCCGTGATGACGTTACTGCGGACCCAAAGGTTACTATTTTATCCTCCTCTCCTTCTTCCCCCTTCCCTATTCATCTTACCCTTCTCCCTCCCTCTTTCCTTTCTCTCTCTCGCCCTCCCTCTTCTCTTTCTCTTCTCCCTCCCTCTTCTCTTTCTCTCCTCCCTCCCTCTTCCCTTTCTCTCTCTCTCCCTCTTCCCTTTCTCTCTCTCTCCCTCTCCCTTCCTTCCCCTTCTCTTCCGTAACGGCATCATCTACTTACAGGATATTTTGTACCAAGCTGTGGGTTTAGGTGAAAATAATGTAATCATTACTGTATCTTACCTATGATAATTAACACGTAATGTTTGGTGACACCCATAATTATATATATATATATATATATATATACTTAGGGGGTAGTGCTTGTTTTTTGGTCTATGTAATCATTACTATATTTATTTTTGAGTTTTTCGCTAGACCTCTATCAAGCTTAAAAATAACACCCCAAGACCCCCTGTCAAGATAAATTCGTACATTTTTCGGTAGAAAAATGTTCCGGCCGAAGACCGATTCCTTCTAAAATTACTGGCTCGCTTTCGCTCGCCAGGAAAAAATCGACACCTAAATTGCACTATATGTCTTAATATTGACAAAGAAATGGGGCCGAAGGTCTCAAAATCGCCAAATTAATGTAACGCACGTCTTAACATTTCAAAACTAATATGCTAACCATGAGGGAGAAAGGAATCCATAAAAAGCGACTATGTCCCCCTTCCTGCCCTAATAGATGTAGATTGACGGTCAGCTATAGTTAGCCCCATTATTATTTTTGGAGATTTTAAGACTGTGCCATTTAAGTGACAATTTTTTTTCATGGCGAGCGATAGCGATCCTGCAATTTAGGAAAATCGGCTTTCGGCCGTGACATTTTTCTACCGGAAAATTTACACATTTATATCAATTTGGGGCTTTGGGGGTATTTTTTAAGCTTGATGGAGGCCTTGGGAGGAAACTAAAGAAAATAGTGAATACATACGATAAATAGTGAATACATACGATAAATAGTGAATACATACGATAAATAGTGAATACATACGATAAATAGTGAATACATACGATAAATAGTGAATACATACGATAAATGAACAAATAAATACAGATCTGCCCTTAACCCTTCCTGTACCGGTGACGTATATTTGATTTCATTTCAGCTGCATTTAAACGATTTCATGAAGTTTAGGAATGATATATAGAAGCTACAAGGATGGGTTGAGGTAGTCTGTAGCCGTTTAATGTGTAGATGTCCTTCCTAGGCTGAATAAAATCTTCTAATGGTTGCCAGAATATAATGATAGAGACGTCGCCGGTATAATTGGGGTTAAGGGGGGAATTTCACTTGAGGGATTTTTTTCTTTACCCCTTTCTCCCTCATGGTTAGCCCCATTGCTTTTGATATTTTAAGACGTTCGCCCCATTTGTTTGGCGATTTTAAGAACTTTCGCCCCATTTCTGTCAATTTTAAGACTTTTCGTGCCATTTAGGCGTCTAATTTTTCCTGGCGAGCGATAGCGAGCCTGTAATTTAAGAGGAACCGGCCTTCGGCCGAGACATTTTTCTACCGAAAAATGTACACATTTATCTTGAAAGGGGGTCTAGGGACTGTAATGTTAAGCTTGATGGAAGTCTAGCGAACTAACTAAAAACCTCCCCACCTCGCTTTTTTTCTCTTTCTCTCTCTTTGACTTGTATCCATTCGGCCCCATTCAGCCTACTGTTTTAAGACTTTTACCCCCATCCAGGTGTCAATATTTTCCTGGCGAGCGGTAGCGAGCCAGCATATATATATTTTTGTTTTGACAGCAAGCTAAATTTGTACATTTTTCGATAGAAAAATGTCTCCGGTCGAGCCGGATTTCTTTATACAAAGTTGGCTCGCTATCGCTCGCCAGGAAGAAATCGACACCTGGATGGGGATAAACGTCTTAAATCAGTTGGCTGAAAGGGGCCGAATGGATACAAGCCAGGAAAAGAGAGAAACGGAGAGAAAGATAAAACAAACAAAAAACGGTGACCCCCCCGGGGGTTAAGGGTGTAATCATCAGCATCGCAACGGACTAAACAAGGATAGTCAGTTGTGTTAAGGGGAGGTTTTTAAGGGGAGGTTTTTAAGGGGAGGTTTTAAAGATGAGGGTTTTAAGGGGAGGTTTTAAAGGGGAGGTTTTTAAGGTGAGGTTTTTAAGGGGAGGTTTTTAAGAGGAGATTTTTAGTTTGTTCCGTAGATATCCTTCAAGCTTAAGATTACACCCACTTGAGCCCCTTTCAAGATAAATTTGTACATTTTTCGGTAGAAAAATGTCCCGGCTGAAAGCCGGTTCCTCTTACATTACAGGCTCGCTATCGCTCGCCAGGATAAAATCGACACCTAAATGGCGCGAAAGGTCTTAAAATTGACAGAAATGGGTTGAAAGTTCTTAAAATCGTCAAAATAATGGGGCGAACATCTTAACATTAGGAAAACAATGGGGCTAAACATGAGTGAGAAAGGAGTCAAGAAAAAAATCCCTCAAGTGGATATCTCCCCTTAACCCTATTTGGCCCCAGGGTGATCTGTTTCAATCCATTCAATCCTGTTTCAATCCATTAGTTGGGAGATCTTAAGACGTTTCATCCAGTTAATTTAGCGATAATGAGACACTTTACCCCCATTCAGGTGTCGAGTTTTTCCCTGGGCGAGTGAAAGCGGGCCTGTAACTTGAAAGAAATCGGTCTACGAACGGGGCAATAAATATATCGAAAAATATACAAATTTAGCTTGAAGGGGGTCTGGGCGGGCATTCTCTAGTTTGAAGAAGGTCTGGGAAGGCGTTATTGTTAGCTTTTAAAGTAGAACACTCGAAAATGGCAAAGGTAAGCAAAATCCTCAATAATAATTAATCCTCAATAATCCTCAATAATCCTCAATAATAATCCTCAAAAATAATTAATCCTCAATAATCCTCAATAATCCTCAATAATAATTAATCCTCAATAATCCTCAATAATCCTCAATAATAATCCTCAATAATAATTAATCCTCAATAATCCTCAATAATCCTCAATAATAATCCTCAAAAATAATTAATCCTCAATAATCCTCAATAATCCTCAATAATAATCCTCAATAATAATGAATCCTCAATAATCCTCAATAATCCTCAATAATAATCCTCAATAATAATTAATCCTCAATAATCCTCAATAATCCTCAATAATCCTCAATAATAATCCTCAATAATAATTAAAGAAAATATCCTAATGAGCCCGAAGACGTCGGACCAGAGAGTGTTGACGAGGAAACTATTACTAAACATAGATAGAAAATCTACCAAATTATAAAGATGGGATGTTAAATGATATTGTAAATGTTTATTATATATAAATATATCTTTGATAAAACACGTTTTACCTTCAAGAAAATATATATTTCTTGAATTTGAATCCTTTTAGCAACTCTTGAATGGGGCTTTACCATTCCTTTCATTCGGGTATCAAGAGCGTATGCTATATTTGTTGATTACCCCCTTCCGTACCGGCGACGTCCTTGATTAACCCTTTCTGTACCGGAGACGTCCTTGATTACCCCCTTCTGTACCGGCGACGTCCTTGATTACCCCCTTCTGTACCGGCGACGTCCTTGATTAACCCTTTCTGTACCGGCGACGTCCTTGATTACCCCCTTCTGTACCGGCGACGTCCTTGATTACCCCCTTCTGTACGGGCGACGTCCTTGATTACCCCCTTCTGTACCGGCGACGTCCTTGATTAACCCCTTCTGTACCGGCGACGTCCTTGATTACCCCCTTCTGTACCGGCGACGTCCTTGATTTACCCCCTTCTGTACCGGCGACGTCCTTGATTAACCCTTTCTGTACCGGCGACGTCCTTGATTAACCCCTTATGTACCGGCGACGTCCTTGATTAACCCCTTCTGTACCGGCGACGTCCTTGATTAACCCCTCATGTACCGGCGACGTCCTTGATTACCCCCTTATGTACCGGCGACGTCCTTGATTAACCCCTTCTGTACCGGCGACGTCCTTGATTAACCCCTTCTGTACCTGCGACGTCCTTGATTAACCCCTTCTGTACCGGCGACGTCCTTTTCATTATATTCTGGCAACTATTAACCCCTTCTACTCTATACCTGCGACGTCTGTTTAAGGGGAGGTTTTTAGTGTGTTTCCTACTCCTCCAGCAATCTAAAAATGTCACCCCCTTGACCCCCTTTCAAGATAAATTTGTACATTTTTCGGTAGAAAAATGTCCCGGCCAAAGGCCGGTTCCTCTTAAATTACAGGCTCGCTATCGCTCGCCAGGATAAAATCGACACCTGAATGGCACGAAAGGTCTTAATATGGGGTGAAAGTTCTTAAAATTGCTAAACTAACGGGGCAAACGTTTTATAATATCAAAAGCAATGGGGCTAAACATGAGGGAGAAAGGGGTCAAGAAAAAAATCCCTCAAGTGGAGACCTCCCCTTAACTATATGCTGGCTACTATTAGACGATTGTATTCAGTTTATAAAGGGACTCCAGCAATTAACTGGCCTGGAACTATCTCAATTAACCATCTTTACTACCACAGATCCTTCTTAAACTGCACAAAATCGTCTAAATATAGCTAGAAGAAAGTTAAAAAGACGTAGCCGGTACAGAAGGGGTTAAGACGGATATATTCAGCGTACGAAAGATGTCTACCCATTAAAAGGCTACAGATCATCTCAATTAATCCTTTTAGCTACCATATATCCTTCCTAAGCTTCATCAAATTGTCTTAGCTGATACAGGGGTCATTTCATCAACAAAAGTCCGTTCATTATAAATAGGCCACCAATCGTGATCCCTATAATTTTTGCAACTAAATAATGGCTTGAGTAAATTGGTTGCATATTTCCATCCATATTCCCTGGCTGAATCTTCCCAGGTGTTAGAAATATTAGCTCGATACTCTAGTCAGTTTGGGTTGTAGAGATGAGTGGTAAAACATGCTGGCTTAACCCCTTCTGTACCGGCGACGTCTTTTAGTTTATATTTTGTTACTATATTTAGACAATTTTGTGCAGTTTAAGAATGATGTGTGGTAGTCAAAATGGTTAAGTGAGATAGTTCGAAGCCTGTTTATTGTTGGAGGACCTTTATAAACTGAATAAAACCGTCTAATAGTAGCCAGAATAAAATGTGAAAGAATGACTCCGGTACTGTACGGGTTAAGGGGAGATTTCCACTTGAGGGATTTTTTTCTTTACCCCTTTCTCCCTCATTTTTAGCCTCATTGCTTTTGAGATTTTTAGACGTTCGCCCCATTAGTTTGGCGATTTTAAGAACTTTCACCCCATTTATGTCACTTTTAAGACCTTTCGTGCCATTTAGGTATCGATTTTTTCCTGGCGAGCGATAGCGAGCCTGTAATTTAAGAGTAACTGGCCTTCGGCCGGGACATTTTTCTACCGAAAAATATACAAATTTATCTTGAAAGTGGGTCAAGGGGGTGTAATTTCAAGCTTAATGGAAGTCTAGGAAACACACTAAAAACCTCCCTTTAATTATAATGACTATACTATACACAACATGAGATATAATATTACAGAAGAAATATTAGTTACAGGTAATACAGATTGAGCAACAGTGTGTATTATTGCCATTCACTCACACTGAACCCTCTTCTGTACCTCTTCTGTACCGGTGATGTTTTTCTAACATTTTCTGCTGGTCACTATTAGAAGATTTTATTCAGCTAAAAGGGGTCTTCAGCATTTAACAAGCTTCGAACTATCTCACTTAACCCTTTTTACTACTACAAAAGTACAATTCCTTATTAGACTGCACAAAATAGTCAAATTATTGCTAGACTAAAATTAAAAAGATGATGTCGGTACAGAAGGGGTTAAAGAGTGGTTTCCTACCGTCTCAAGTTCAGCTTTATTTACCTCTCTTGGCATAACACATTAATACAGCTTATGAACAATAAGCAATCAGTCATTATCTAGCCTTTGTTCACGTGCGTTACAGACTTAATTTCGATATTTTGTATAAAGAGACAACCAACATTGATATTATGGGTGCAAAGGCGGTGTCACAACGAACGATTTTTCCGTCAAGTTTTAAGGGCAATATTAGTCTGGTATCTTCAAAATTCCAGTTAGCCAAAAATCAGCCACCTAGCATAATCTACCTTCAGTCTAGTTTCCGATCCGAACGTGAAAGAGCCTCAACATATTACGAGAACAAATTTGCTCATCGAAAATTGGTGAAAAAAGTTTAAGACAAGACCTCTATGCTAGACTTTGTAATACTCTTGTAGCATTAACCCCTTCTGTACCGGTGACGCCTTTTTTATATATTTTAGCTATATTCTGACGATTTTGTGCAATTTAATAAGGATCTGTGGTAGCTCAAAGGATTAAATGAGATATTATGTAGGCTTTTAATTGTTGATTAAAAGGCTGAATAAAACCATACATTAGTTGCCAGAATATAATGAAAAGGACGTCACAGGTACTTAATGGGTTAATAAACTATATGAAAGGGAACAATGAAACAAGAACGAAGAACAAAAGTCCAAATACAAGCGGCCAAGACACACTATAGCTCCGTTACTCGACCAGAAAATGTGCAGAAAACGAAGAGTCTCTCAAAAATAAAATACCAACCAAAGACGGCAACAGTCGGAATAAACGCCCAGGCCCCCCGAGAGTACTTCACCCAAGCTCAAAATGACACCGAAAAGAAAACTCCCAGACGCTGACGACTCAAGGTGAGATGGGCCGTTTTTTTTTGGTCTATTAATTCAATTATTCCTTTATTTCTTAGTTTCTTCGCTAAACCTCCATGAAGCTTAGAAAAACACTACCTAGTCCCCCTTTCAATATCAATTTGTAAATTTTTCGGTAGTTTAATGTCCCGGCCGAAGGACGGTTTCTCTTAAAATAATAGGCTCGCAATCGCTCGACAGGAAAAAATCGACACCTAACTAGCACGAAAGGTCTTAAAATTGACAACTAAATGGGGCGAAAGGTGTTAAAATCGCCAAACTAATGGGCCGAACGTCTTATAATCTAAACACAAATAGGGCTTAACACGAGGGAGAAAGGGGATCGGATAAACGACCCATCTCCCCTCAAGGGTGTGGTGGCAAGAAAATGGTGGGTGGGGTGAAGGTGGTGGTGGTGGTGGGGGTGGGGTGGAGGGAGGAGGAAGGTGGCATCAAACTCTCGGAGGCAATATAGTAGGAGTGTACACTGTACAGGTGGGTTTACACGGTCGATTTTCCGGCAACTTTTTGATCGGCCGCTTTACCCTGGGAACATTTCGGGAACTGTTTAGCCCTGGTATCGGTGGCTAGACTGGACATAGGATATATTACTTGACAACATTCTTATATAAGCTTAGATTTACTAGCTGCCAGACTAGAATTGCCGACACAACTTGCCGGGGATCGAACCAGTGTCAACCCGCCTCAAGACCCCCACGAAGAAGAGGAAGAAGGCATATTGCACGAGAAGCTGTAAGGTGAAAAATGTTGGGGGCAGTTGTTGTTGTTGTTGCTGTTGTTGTTGTTGTTGTTGTTGCTGTTGTTGTTGTTGTTGTGTGGCTCGGTCGTGGCTGAATTATTTACTGAGGGACGAGAAGAATGCGGCCTGTTGCGGTTAGGAAGAGCTTGGGTCTGGTTTGAAGAAAGGAAAGTTGGTTTTCTCTCTTTTTGATTGAAGAACTAATATAAATAAGTAACAGGACATTTGGCTTTAGGATTGACTGAACGCCTAACATGAATTATTATTACAAGATGAGGAACGAGAAGAATGAGGCCTGTTGTTCGGAAGAGCTATGGTTTAGTTGAACAAAAAGGTGTTTCTGTTATATATATTTGAATAACAACCCAGAAATGGTAAACACAAATTAATATTATTCGGTACATATGTTCAAATTGATACATATAAGCCATTGAAACCCTTTTTTGTGCTTCAGTTGCTGTATATATTGAACACATATTTTTTCTAGTTTCACCTGAATCCTGAAGAAACCAACAATATATTTTTCCCCATGAAAAGAATTAGCACTTAGCAGGTGACTCCGATGACCTCAAGTCTTGCTTTATTTTAACTGCACCATAATATTTTAATCAGCTTAGAAAGGACATTTAAGAGTCAAAATGTTATAGACTAAAGCAATTAACTCTCTAACTCGGACCAATCCTTCCTAAATTGAACATGGTATGGAAGCAGCTAGAACAAAAGACAAATCTGCGTTATATGATGATTGAAAGGGTTAAAATATATGAATGAAATTAAGGGGAGGAAGACCGTTTTTCTGTACCCCCTTCTCCCTCTATCGAAAAATGTACAAATTTAGCCTGCTGTCAAACAAAAAATAAAAATATGCTGGCTCGCTACCGCTCACCAGTAAAAAATTGACACCTGGATGGGGATAAACGTCTTAAAACAGTAGGCTGAATGGGGCCAAATGGATACAAGCCAGAGAAAGATAGAAAAGGACAGAACAAAAACAGGTCATCCCCCTTAATGGGACTGACACAGGTCACCCCCCCTTAATGGGACTGACACAGGTCACCCCCCTTAATGGGACTGACACAGGTCACCCCCCTTAATGGGACTGACACAGGTCACCCCCCCTTAATGGGACTGACACAGGTCACCCCCCCTTAATGGGACTGACACAGGTCACCCCCCCTTAATGGGACTGACACAGGTCACCCCCCTTAATGGGACTGACACAGGTCACCCCCCTTAATGGGACTGACACAGGTCACCCCCCCTTAATGGGACTGACACAGGTCACCCCCCTTAATGGGACTGACACAGGTCACCCCCCCTTAATGGGACTGACACAGGTCACCCCCCTTAATGGGACTGACACAGGTCACCCCCCCTTAATGGGACTGACACAGGTCACCCCCCTTAATGGGACTGACACAGGTCACCCCCCCTTAATGGGACTGACACAGGTCACCCCCCCCCTTAATGGGACTGACACAGGTCACCCCCCTTAATGGGACTGACACAGGTCACCCCCCCTTAATGGGACTGACACAGGTCACCCCCCTTAATGGGACTGACACAGGTCACCCCCCTTAATGGGACTGACACAGGTCACCCCCCTTAATGGGACTGACACAGGTCACCCCCCTTAATGGGACTGACACAGGTCACCCCCCCTTAATGGGACTGACACAGGTCACCCCCCCTTAATGGGACTGACACAGGTCACCCCCCCTTAATGGGACTGACACAGGTCACCCCCCTTAATGGGACTGACACAGGTCACCCCCCTTAATGGGACTGACACAGGTCACCCCCCTTAATGGGACTGACACAGGTCACCCCCCCTTAATGGGACTGACACAGGTCACCCCCCTTAATGGGACTGACACAGGTCACCCCCCTTAATGGGACTGACACAGGTCACCCCCCTTAATGGGACTGACACAGGTCACCCCCCTTAATGGGACTGACACAGGTCACCCCCCTTAATGGGACTGACACAGGCATTACCGAGATATTTTTCAATGGTTTGTCTCTATTTGGCTCCCTGAAATCTGAATACATTAGCGTGATTGTAGATAACTAAACTAAAATAGATAATATTCCTCTGGAGATACTTAATCCTTTCAAGATACGATAACGCATTTCATTTTTGTGTTCTGACTATTATTTAATGATGTTATTCAGATTAGGAAGTGTATACGGAGGTCAGAGGGTTAATTGAGAGGGTCAATATCCTTTTGATTTCCACAGATCTTTCCTATGCTACATAAACTCGTCTAACGCTAGCCAAAATAAACTATCAACATGCAGCATAATTTTCAAAGGGTTAACAGGCTATAATAAGAAGCATTTGGTGACAATTGAACTGAATATAAGCGTTTATGAGTCAATTATTGTTGGGTAAAATATTGTGTCTTTCTCACAATGAATGTACATGTTTAAATATCGTTGGGAGCTTAAGGGGAGACTGGCCGTTTGTTTGGTCTATTAATTCATTTATTCTTATATTTTTTTTATTTTTCTCCCTAGACCTCCATCAAGCTTGGAAAAACACCCACTCGATCCCCCTTCAAGATAAATTTGTAAATTTTTTCGGTAAAAAAATGTCCCGGCCGTAGGCCGATTCCTCTTATAATTACAGGCACGCTATCGCTCGCCAGGAAAAAATCGACACCTAAATGGCACGAAAGGTCTTAAAATTGACAGCGAAATGGAGCCAAAGGTATTAAAATCGCCAAACTAATGGGCCGAACGTCTTATAATTTCAAAACTAGTGGGGCATAAACGTCTTAAAATAGTTGGCTGAATGGGGCCGAATGGATACAAGCCAGAGAAAGAGAGAAAAGGACAGAAACAACAAAAAGCAGGTCACCACCGACCTTAATGTATTTCTCCTTTCGGGACTTCGGTGAGACTTTTTCTATTGCACTAGACATATCGAAAGCCTTCGATAGAGTCTGGCATAAATCTTTAATTTCTAAACTACCCTCCTTCGGTTTCTATCCCTCCATCTGTGCCTTTGTCTCTAATTTCCTTTCCGGCCGTTCCATAGCCGCGGTTGTGGACGGCCATTGTTCACTTCCTCACTCTATAAACTCCGGTGTTCCTCAGGGCTCTGTCCTATCTCCTATTCT
>CM064521.1:25919951-25942451 GCA_032716605.1 Paralithodes platypus
CCTAAATGGCACGAAAGTTCTTAAAATTGACAGAAATGGGGCGAGTTCTTAAAATCGCCAAACTAAAGTGGGCGAGCGTCTTAAAATCTAAAAAGCAATGGGGCTAAACATGAGAGAGAAAGGGGTCCAGAAAAAAATCCCTCAAGTGGAAATCTCCGCTTAACTCATTCTGGAGACTGGAATTACAACATCAACAACAACACCAGTAAAACAAAGCTAAAGTTAAAGTTGAAGGGGGGGGGGGGGGGGTAGACAGAATGGGAAAGTGAGAGGTCTTTAAGAATGATAAAGAAGTAAAGAAGGAAAGGAAGAGCAAAAGGTACCCATATTTCAGCTCAAACGTCCCTTGATTTTGTCACTCTTTTAACTCTGGGGGTGGCACTCGTCACAGGCAGCTCACAGGCCTTTTGTCTCTGTATATTGAAATATTGATTTTTTTTTCTATGTGAGTGAATCACATAGACAAAAAAATCAAAATTTATTTCCCTCTTCCTATGACTTAAATTGCTTCAAACTCCGTGTGTCCAGGTATTTTGTCTCGATCGTCCCTTGATTTTGGCCCTGTCACTCTTTCAACTATGGGGGAGGCACTCGCTATAGGCAATTCTGCCTTTTGCCTCCCTCAATCACATAGAAAAAAAAAATAAAAAAAAAATAAAAAATAAGAAAAATAATAGGCTGATAGTGAAAGGGTTAATATCAGCCCCCTACAAAGGAACTCTGGGAACGTTTAGCCCCAAAGGCTATATTTACCTGTGGTCTGTTTGGTTCATGGGTATGCTACTATCAGTCACTTAGGCCCGGGATTTAAGGCCTTTTTTCTGGGCCCTTTTCCTTCATGTTAAACCGATTAGTTTTCATATTTTTAGACGTTCGACCCATTGATTTGGCCTTTTATTTATTTTATTTTTTTAATTTTCGCCCTATTTCTTTGTCAATATGAAGACCTTTTGTGCCATTTATATATCGATTTTGTCCTGGCAAGAGATAGCGAGGCTGTAATTTAGGAAGAACTGGCTTTCGGCCGGAACATTTTACTACTAAAAAATGTACAAATTTATTGAGAAGGGGGATATTGGGAATGTTGTTATAAGCTTGATGGAGATCTAGGGAGGAAACTACAAAGGCAAAAATATTAAATAGATAAATTGACCAGTAAATACATCCTTCCCCCTTAAATACAGATACTTTTCTGCAACATATTGCTCGAACATTCGAATTACATGTTAGTAGTATGCGTTGCTATCAAACGGAGTATGATCGAGCGCAATATTACAAACATAAAGTCAGATAAATGAAAAGCTTTGTGAGTAATAAGATTGGCTTTAAGAATTATAGTCTTGTATACATTTTAGTTCCTTCTAAGGTTGAATAAAATCACTTAATGGGAGACAGAATCAACTGTATTTTCTCCAAATAGAACTGAAAAAACGTTACTGAAAATTAAACTGAAAGAACAAATTCTATGGTCATGGTTATCTCTAAAGGGGTGTTTTCTTTTCTGGAGCCCATTCTCCTTCATGGTTAGTCCCCATTATTTTTCTGGAGCCCATTCTCCTTCATATTTAGTCCCCATTATTTTCGATATTTTAAGACGATCGCCTGATTAGTTTGTCCATTTTAAAACCTTTCGCCCCATTTCTTTGTCGATTTTATAGCATTTCGTGCCATTTAGTTGTCGATTTCTTCCAGTTGAACGATAGCGAGCCTGCCATATGGAATAAAAGGCATTTGTCTATCCCAATGTGAACACATTTTTCTGGAAGGGGTCTCTTAGTATTTTTGTTAAGCTTCGTCGAGGTCTAAGGAGGAAAATATGAACAAATGTCTCCTTAAGGGGAGAATTCCAATTCAGGGATTTTTTTCTGGACCCCTTTCTCTCTCATGTTTAGCCCCATTGCTTTTTAGATTTTAAGACGCTCGCCCCCTTTAGTTTGTCGATTTTAAGTACTTTCACCCCATTTTTGTAAATTTTAAGAACTTTCGTGCCATATACAGTAAGTGTCGATATTTTCCTGGCGAGCGATAGCGAGCCTGTAATTTAAGAGGGACCGGCCTTCGGCCGGGAAATTTTTCTACCGAAAATGTACAAATTTATCTTGAAAGGGGGTCTAGGGGGTGTAATTTTAAGCTTGATGGATGTCTAGGGAACAAAGTAAATACCTCCCCTTAACCCTTAGCTCTCTGTCTTGTCTCTGTAATTATGGTATGTTATTAGTGTTGAATGTAGGATTAAGGGGGTCACCATTTTTTTTTACCCTTCTCTCCTTTTCTCTCTTTCCCTGGCTTTTATCCATTCGGCCCCATTCAGCCAACTGTTTTAAGACGTTTATCCCCCATCCAGGTGTCGATTTCTTCCTGGCGAGCGATAGCGAGCCAGCATTGCATGGAGAAATCCGACTTCGCCGGAGACATTTTTCTATCGAAAAATGTACAAATTTAGCTTGCTGTCAAAACAAAAATATATATATGCTGGCTCGCTACCGCTCGCCAGGAAAATATTGACACCTGGATGGGGGTAAACGTCATAAAACAGTAGGCTGAATGGGACCGAATGGATAAAAGCCAAAGAGAGAGGGAGAGAAAGGGAAAAAAAAAGCGAGGTGGGCTCCATTAAGCGGATCAATAACATAAATACACTGTAGAACGATACCGGTAAAAGGGAAATTCGGCATCATACAAAATAAGAGGCTGTAAGTAGGGCAACACGAATAGGGGAGGAAAATTGGGTGAACGATAAAGAGGAAAACAAAAATAGGGAAGCTAAAGAAAAACAGATAATAGGAAATGATAAATAGTTAAAGAAATACAAGACACAATATTTAGCACAGACTAGGAAAAAGAGAAACTTAAGTGAGAATAAACGAAATAGTAATAATTAAACTGGAATAATTATGATTGTGATAATTAACTAAAAGAAGAATAGGATAGAAGCGAAAATGCCACATCGACGAGGCAAACGGTTATCATATAATTGGGAAGAGCGTGATTAATCCCTTCTGTACCGGCGACGTCCTTTTCGCGTTATTGTACCTACTATTAGACAGTTCTATTCAGCTTAAAAAGGGTCTCCAGCAATTAAAAGGCCTCGATCTATCTCGCTTAACCCGTTTTTACTACCACAGATTCTTCTTAAGGGGGGTGACCTGCTTTTTAAATTTTTCTCATTTTCTCTGGCTTGTATCCATTCGGCCCCATTCAGCCAACTATTTTAAGACGTTTATCCCCATCTAGGTGTCGATTTTTTCCTGGCGAGCGATCTCCGGCTTCGCGGGAGACATTTTTCTACCGAAAAATTTACAAATTTAGCCTGCTGTCAAACACATTTTTAAAATATGTTGGCTCGCTACCGCTCACCAGTAAAAAATTGACACCTGGATGGGGATAAACGTCTTAAAACAGTAGGCTGAATGGATACAAGCCAGAGAAAGAGAGAAAAGGAGAGAACAAAAAGGAGGTCACCCCCCCGTTAAGCGGCACCAAACCGTGTACATATATCAATAATATAATTACAAAGACGTCGCCGGCACAGAAGAGGTTAAAGAACACATGCACAATGAAGAACAGAAACACAATTAGGACAAATATGATGATAATAATAATAATGATCGAGCACACAAGACATTAAGGGGAGGTATTTAGTTTGTTCCCTAGACCTCCATCAAACTTTAAATTACACCCCTTATATCCCCTTTCAAGATACATTTGTAAATTTTTCGGTAGCAAAATGTCCCGGCCGAAGGCCGGTTCCTCTTAAATTACAGGCTCGCTGTCGCTCGCCAGGAAAATATCGACACCTAAATGGCACGAAAGTTCTTAAAATTGACAGAAATGGGGCGAAAGTTCTTAAATTCGCCTAAGTAAAGGGGGCGGCGTCTTAAAATCTAAAACGCAATGGGGCTAAACATGAGAGAGAAAGGGGTCCAGAAAAAAATCCCTCAAGTGGATATCTCCCCTTAAGGACCATAAGCAAAGCATAGCATAAACACACACACTAAAACAAAATCTGCGAGCAGGAAGAATATTAACCCCTTATGTACCGTCGACGTCTATTAAGTCATGTCCCAGCTGTCATTACGTTTGGCTTGTTCTGTGCTGTATTAATGTCTGTCAGATGTTGAATAGGGTGGGTAAGTGTGGGAACATGTTTGTACATTTCACTCGATATGAAGAAATGAAGCTTAGATATGGCTGATACCAGTTATTGATCAAAACATACTGGGTGCCGAGACATCACTTATTAGCGCGACTGTACCGTCGACGTCTATTTCATTTTATTGTATCTATATTTAGACGAGTTTGTACAGTTTATTAAGGATGTGTGTGGTAGCAAAAAGGGTTAAGTGACATAGCTCGAAGCCTGTTAATTGCTGGAGGCCATATTTGAACGCAATAACATCGTCTAATAGTAGCCAATACAAAGTTAAAAGAACAGCACCGGTAATGAATTGGGTTAAATAATAAATAGGTTAAGGGGAGTTTCCACTTGAGGGATTTTTTCTTGACCCCTTTCTCCCTCATGGTTAGCCCCATTGCTTTTGATATTATAAGACGTTCGCCCCATTTCTGTCAATTTTAAGACTTTTCGTGCCATTTAAGTGTCGATTTTTTTCCTGGCGAGCGATAGCGAGCCTGTAATTTAAGAGGAACCGGCCTTTGGCCGGGAAATTTTTCTACCGAAAAATATACAAATTTATCTTGAAAGGGGGTCAAGGGGGAGTAATTTTAAGTTTGATGGAAGTCTAGGGAATCAACTAAATACCTCCCCTTAACGTTAGTAGTAAGTACAAATACCTCCCCTTAACGTTAGTAGTAAGTACAAATACCTCCCCTTAACGTTAGTAGTAAGTACAAATAAAGTCTACAATATTACCTTCGTTGATGTAATTTGTCTAGACATTCTTGCCAACCATAAAGTATTACAATGATAGGTTAAAAAAACACACACACATTCACGATTATCTACGCTGTACATAACTATCCGCTACTTTAACCCATACAGTACCGGTGACGTCCTTTTCATTAACCCATACAGTACCGGTGACGTCCTTTTCATTAACCCATACAGTACCGGTGACGTCCTTTTCATTAACCCATACAGTACCGGTGACGTCCTTTTCATTAACCCATACAGTACCGGTGACGTCCTTTTCATTAACCCATACAGTACCGGTGACGTCCTTTTCATTAACCCATACAGTACCGGTGACGTCCTTTTCATTAACCCATACAGTACCGGTGACGTCCTTTTCATTAACCCATACAGTACCGGTGACGTCCTTTTCATTAACCCATACAGTACCGGTGACGTCCTTTTCATTAACCCATACAGTACCGGTGACGTCCTTTCATTAACCCATACAGTACCGGTGACGTCCTTTTCATTAACCCATACAGTACCGGTGACGTCCTTTTCATTAACCCATACAGTACCGGTGACGTCCTTTTCATTAACCCATACAGTACCGGTGACGTCCTTTTCATTAACCCATACAGTACCGGTGACGTCCTTTTCATTAACCCATACAGTACCGGTGACGTCCTTTTCATTAACCCATACAGTACCGGTGACGTCCTTTTCATTAACCCATACAGTACCGGTGACGTCCTTTTCATTAACCCATACAGTACCGGTGACGTCCTTTTCATTAACCCATACAGTACCGGTGACGTCCTTTTCATTATATTTTGGCAACTCTTAGACGATTATATTCAGATTAGGAAGCACCTTTAGCAATAATAAGGCTTCAAACTAGCTCAACCAACCCTTTTAACTACTGTAGATCCTTCCTAAGTTGCATAATATCGTCTAAATACAGCTAGAATAACAGATAACACACGTCGCTGGCACTTAAAGGGTTAACTGATGCATACTTTTAAATTACCTCTAGCGAAAACGGAAACGAAATTCAATATCATGAGTTCTTAGCAGTGTAGTAGTACCTCTAAATTACTGTAAAACAATAGGGAATAACTATATAGTCCATCCATTATAGTTAACTATATATATAACTATATAGTCCATCCATTATAGTTAACTATATATATAACTATATACTGTAGTCCATCCATTATAGTTAACTATATATATAACTATATAGTCCATCCATTATAGTTAGGCGACATATCTTTACTACAAACTTCTATAACTCATAAACGAATAGAGTAATTTACCTAGTATTTCCACCATTTGGGAAGAGTCAGCCAGGGATTAAGGGGGGTGACCTGCTTTTTTTTTCCTCCTTTTCTGTCTCTCTGGGTTCTATCCATTCGGCCCGATTCAGCCTACTGTTTTAAGAAATGTATTCCCATCCAGGTGTCTATTTTTCTTGGCGAGCGATAGCGAGCCAGCATTGTATGAAGAAATCCGGCTTCGCCGGATACATTTTTCTATCGAAGAATGTACAAATTTAGCCTGCTGTAAAAAAACATATTACAAAATATGCTGGCTCGCTACCGCTCGCCAGGAAAACAAATCGACATCTGGATATGGGGATAAACGTCTTAAACCAGTAGGCTGAATGGGACCGAAAGGATAAAAGCCAGAGAAAGAGAGAACAGGAGAGAAAGAAAGCAAGTAACCCCCCTTAAGTGTAGCAATTTACAGCCTATTTTCCCTAAGCCCTTTTTGAGTTACAGAGGTTAGAGGTTACGATTTCTACCCTACTTATAATGAACAGACTATAGTAATGTTGATGTTTATATATGCCTATAGTAATGTTGATGTTTAAAATGCCTATAACCATTAACATTACGGTATTATGTTGGCAATACAGTTGCCTGTCCTGGGACCGTAAAGATAGCGAAATATGTTTAACAGTGTAATGAAAAACAAAACCAAATTAATATGGTAAGTGAACTGATAACAGGAAATCACCCAAGCTTGATCTCCAGCCACAGGTAAAGTAGATTATGTTATCCACGGAGAACAAACATACCTATCCAACAAAATAGACAGCACAGATAGGGGGAGGCGGAATAGTACAAGATAGGGGAGGCGGAATAGTACAAGATAGGGGGAGGCGGAATAGTACAAGATAGGGGAGACGGAATAGTACAAGATAGGGGGAGACGGAATAGTACAAGATAGGGTAGGCGGAATAGTACAAGATAGGGGGAGACGGAATAGTACAAGATAGGGGGAGGCGGAATAGTACAAGATAGGGGGAGACGGAATAGTACAAGTTAGGGGGAGGCGGAATAGTACAAGATAGGGGGAGACGGAATAGTACAAGATAGGGGGAGGCGGAATAGTACAAGATAGGGCGAGACGGAATAGTACAAGATAGGGGGAGACGGAATAGTACAAGATAGGGGGAGGCGGAATAGTACAAGATAGGGGGAGACGGAATAGTACAAGTTAGGGGGAGGCGGAATAGTACGAGATAGGAGGAGACGGAATAGTACAAGATAGGGGGAGACGGAATAGTACAAGATAGGAGAGGCGGAATAGTACAAGATAGGGGGAGGCGGAATAGTACTAGATAGGGGGAGGCGGAATAGTACTAGATAGGGGGAGGTGGAATAGTACAAGATAGGGGTGGCGGAATAGTACTAGATAGGGGGAGGTGGAATAGTACAAGATAGGGGAGGCGGAATAGTACAAGATAGGGGGAGGCGGAATAGTACTAGATAGGGGGAGGCGGAATAGTACTAGATAGGGGGAGGTGGAATAGTACAAGATAGGGGTGGCGGAATAGTACTAGATAGGGGGAGGTGGAATAGTACAAGATAGGGGAGGCGGAATAGTACAAGATAGGGGGAGGCGGAATAGTACAAGATAGGGGGAGGCGGAATAGTACAAGATAGGGGAGGCGGAATAGTACAAGATAGGGGGAGGCGGAATAGTACAAGATAGGGGAGGCGGAATAGTACAAGATAGGGGGAGACGGAATAGTACAAGATAGGGGGAGGCGGAATAGTACAAGATAGGGGGAGGCGGAATAGTACAAGATAGGGGAGGCGGAATAGTACAAGATAGGGGGAGGCGGAATAGTACAAGATAGGGGGAGGCGGAATAGTACAAGATAGGGGGAGGCGGAATAGTACAAGATAGGGGAGGCGGAATAGTACAAGATAGGGGGAGGCGGAATAGTACAAGATAGGGGAGGCGGAATAGCATAGAAAACAAATCTGAAGAATACAGAAACGAACATGAAAACATGGTAGAAAATACGACACCCATCAGGATTGAGGACAGAGGGATCAAGGGGAGATGGGCCGTTTTTTTCTGGCCCCTTTCTCCCTCATGCTTAGCTCCATTAGTTTTCAGATTTTAAGATGTTTGGCCCATTAGTTTGTCGATTTTAAGACCCATTTATTTGTCAATATTAAGACCTTTCTTGCTATTTATGTGTCGATTTTTTCCCTGGCGAACGATAGTGAGCCTGTAATTTTGGACAATTTTCTACCGAAAAATGTAAAAATTAATCTAGAAGGGGGATCTAATTATGGATGTTTTTTGAAGTTTGATGGAAGTCTAGGGAAAAAACTAAAAAAATAATAATAGGCCTATATGAAATAATCGACACAAAAATATACCCTTCCCCCTTAAGGAAGTAGAGGAAAAAGAGCAAAAACAAACACCAAACAAAAAAATGTCCGGACAAACATGAATTAAACAACCAACATGGGATAGGTACTGTATGTAGGAAAAAATACACAGCTCCCCATACAAGGAATTGAACAGTGAACCCGGAAAGAGAGAGAGACGCCGCTGAAAATATTGACATAGAGAAATACAATAAATGGAATCTAGAACAAGGTAGAAGGGAAAAAGAAAAAGAAAACAAAAATATATATATACTAAGGAAATCTAATCAATATATTTAAAAAAAAAAAAAAAAAAAATACAGATAAATGGATAACCTACATTGCAACAGATAATGGAATAAGACAAGGCAGGCAGTAGAGTTAATGGGATGCAAATACACAAAAACAAAAACATACTTTCTAATTGTATAATGCAAACACAAAGAAAAGCTATATCATTGTCAATTGCAGCTTGAGACAAAGCTATGCAAGTTGATGCAATCATAAAGTGTATTTTGTTTAATTCAAAGAAAATTATGCACGTTCAATTCCTCTGTTACTATATCATATTGGCATTAATATATATTTATCAACCTTATCATTGTTGTTGAAGACGTATTTATTTTATACTAGCCCTCTGGGCATAAGCCCTCATAGGGCTAGTTGATATGCTTATAAAACCCATTTAAATTAAAACAACAACAACAATAAATAACAAGGCAATAAATAAATAAATAAATATATATATAAATATATATATATAAATATTGTATATATATATGTATATATATATATATATATATATATATATATATATATATATATATATATATATATATATTGTATATACGGTATATATATATATATATATATATTGTATATATACGGTATATATATATATATATATATATATATATATATATGTGGTAACATTAGTGTACGTTAGACAAGGAGGGGGAGTGAGAGGGGAAGAGAAGGGGTGAGGGGGAGGGGAGCCAGGCAGGACAGGGGTGGTGCGGGGAGGGCGATGCTGGTCTGGGTGCTGGGGGAGACACACACACACACACACACACACACACACACACACACACACACACACACACACACACGTATACTCACTAATCATAACACACATCGCTACCTTACTCTCACAACCACACACCAATCCCTTCCGTCACTCAAACACACCCGAGGAACGTAACCAAGACAGTTACAGTAAGGCCGTGACTGAAATCAAGAAAATTACCAAGAAACTGCGCATCATCTTCCGCGGACCTCCAGCAAGCGTCCCAGTAATACCATCGTGTTTATGGGCGATCGTCGAGGGTCCATCAGCTGTTATCTGGTTTCATTCTGGCCTGTTGCTCGTCACTTGGGCCTCACGGGTAGATAAAGCGTGATATTTAGCTTAGTTCCTCCTTAATTACCCGTTCTACAGCCCGTAATGATGGTTGATTAGGAAGGAGAGATGCCAGAGGAGTTCACTTATGACGGTACACTGATCCCGGGCGTTAAGATTATTCCCCTCCTCCTCCTCCTCCTCCTCTTCCTCCTCCTTCTCCTTCCTTCTTCCCCCTCTTCTTTCTTCTCACCCTTCTCCCTCCCTCATCGCTCTCTCTCTCTCTCTCTTCCCCCCCTCTTTAGTTACCAGCATCCACTTCCTGATCATCTCCTTGCCTGGCATTTTGAACAGTTCACGATCATTGGCTGCGGAAGGTAATATTGCTAGCACTCTCTTAAGGTAATATTGCTAGCACTCTCTTAAGGGGACATGGCCCGTTTTTCTGGTCTATTAATTCATTTATTATTATATTTATTAGTTTCCTCGCTAGACGTCCATCAAGCTTAGAAAAAAAAAAAACTAGACTTCCCTTCAAGATAAATTTGTACACTTTTTCGGTAGAAAAATGTCCCGGCCGAAGGCCGGTTCCTCTTAAAATTTCAGGCTCGCTTTCGCTCGCCAGTAAAAAATGGACACCTAAATGGCACGAAAGGTCTTACAATTGACACCAAATGGGGAGAAAGGTGTTAAAATCGCCAAACTAATTAACCGAACGTGTTATAATCTCAAACAAATGGAGCTTAACACGAGGGAGAAAGGGGACCAGAAAAATGACCCATCTCCCCTCAACTTGTACTATAATTAACAGTAATGCCATGTCTCTATATCATTAATAGGGAGAAAGTAGTTTATCCAAGTTAAGTCAAGCCTAAATCATTAACTAGCTTATAAGAATGGTCATTACATGTTCAGTTCAATCCTTTTTGTAGTGTATTCTTGTTACTTGAAACGATTTTTTAGTAAACTTAGGAAGGACCTCTCGAAGAATGCACTGTCCCACTTATTGTCCTATGTTCGTCTTTAAATCTAAGTGCTGAATCAGATGACATTGATATAATTTGTCTTGGCTACCGTAACACGATTTTAACCCCTTCAGCCCCGTGACGCCTCTTTACCTTTGATTCTGCTTAAAGTTAGACAATTTTAGGCAGTTTAAAAAGGACCCATATTGTTCAGAGGATTTATTGAGGTCGAATTTATCCACTTAAGTCGTAGAGGTAGAATATAAACTAAAGAAAATCGCCTAATGGTACGTGGTGAAGGGGTTAATGAGCAAAGGAAGGAGTACAATAAATTAGAACTATGACCCACTGACTTCTATTGGTCCTTCCGTGTCCAAAGTATCACTGGGAGGTATTAACCCTATCTGGTCCGACGTCTTGGGGGGTTATTATGATATTTGGCTTAATTATTATTGAGGATTATGCTTCCCTATTTTTTTTTTTTTTTTTTTTGTTCTATGTGAGTTAGGGAGACAAAAGGCAGAACTGCCTGTAGCAAGTGCCTCCCCCAGAGTTGAAAGAGTGACAGGGCCAAAATCAAGGGACGTTCGAGCCAAAATGCCTGGACACACCGAGTTTGAAGCAATTTAAGTCATAGGAAGAGGGAAATTCTGATTCTGGGAGAGAGTTCCAGAGCTCAGCTGGTGAATAAAAGAAAGATTGAGAGTAACGTTTCACTCTTTGGTGCCTATTCAAACAATGCATTTAGTTTATCCCCTAGGCTAAGAGAAACGCCTTCCCAAACTTCCTTCAAACTAAAGAAATGCCAACGCAGATACCCCTCCAAGCTAAACGTGTACATCTTTCATCCCAATGGGGCGAAACGTCTTAAATTCTCCCAATGAATATAGCGAAACCGTGGAGTCAGACCTTCCTCAGACCAAATAAGATTAAGAAAACATTATATTATTATTATTATTATTACAACGTCGTCGTACGTTACAAAGGGTTACTGGGTTAGTTATAAATATGTATTAGCTCTACTGTAAAACATCATGGGTTTGAGGGGGTAGTGGTTATTTGAGGGGGTAGTGGTTATTTGATAGTTTATTTATTTATGTGTTTATCTATTTGCTAGTTTCCTTGCTAAATCTCCATCAAGCTAAAAAAAATATATATATAAAATAAAAAAAATAAAAAATAAATAAACACCCCCTACACCCTCGTTCAAAATAATGTCTTAAATTTCCTAAATTACAGGCTCACTCTCGCTTGCCAGGAAAAAGTCGACATTTAAATGACAGAAAAGGTCTTAAATTAACCAAACTAATGGACTGAACGTCTTAAAAACTCAAAATTAATAGGGTTAAATATGAGGGAGAAGGGAGTTCAGAAAAAAACAACTAATGGAAAAGGTGATTAAAGAGACCATGATATTGTATCCTAAAAATTGCAAGGTTCTCATCAGATATTCTCAGTTATTTTGCAGATTTGGTAGTGAAATGTGGTGCTAATTATATAAACTTGGTCTTAATATGATGCAGAGACATAGTGTTTCATATTTGTCCATTAAGCATCGATACATTAGCTGCCAAGGGATTCAATTTACCGTCAGAAGAAATAAAGCAGAGTATAGTATGAGGATAGAAAGGTAAACTATTGTATATACCTTTGTTATGCTCTTGATTATTAACAGTGCAGGGTGGAATGGAACCTGTACCTCAAGGGGAGAATCTTTATGTTTTGTTTACATATATATTTACTTATTTATTTATTATGTGTTTTTTTAGTTTACTCCCTAGACCTTAATCAAACTTGCAAATATATCCCCAAGACCCCCCTTCGAAAATAATTTGTTCATTTTTCGGTAGACAAATGCCTCGGCCAGAGGCTCTCCAGTTCCTCCGAAATTGCAGGCTCGCTTTCGCTCACTAGGACAAAAATCAATACCTAAATGGCATGAAAGGTGGTAAAATCCCCAAACCAGACAATCGCCCCGATTGTCTTAAAATCTCAGAACTAATGGGGCTAAACATGCGGGAGAAGGGGGTACAGGAAACCCCCTGGTCCGACGTCTTGTGGGTTATGATATGTTGTTTAATTATTATTGAGTAATTTGCTTGTTTTTGCCGAGCAAAGTATTTTAGTTTGTCGCCTAGGCTAACAAAACCGCCTTCCCAGAATTCCTTCAATTATTATGTTCAAACTAAATAAAATGCCCATCCGATCCCCTTTCAAGCTAATTTTGAACATTTTTCCATAAAAAGGGGCATAGCATATCGCAATACTGTACACTTCGATTTATGTACAGTATGTTTACTATATATAACATGGGAAATAAATGCTTGTGCTTAGTGTATATAAATGCTTGAGCTTAGTGTATATAAATGCTTGTGCTTAGTGTATATAAATGCTTGTGCTTAGTGTATATAAATGCTTGTGCTTAGTGTATATAAATGCTTGTGCTTAGTGTATATAAATGCTTGTGCTTAGTGTATATAAATGCTTGTGCTTAGTGTATATAAATGCTTGTGCTTAGTGTATATAAATGCTTGTGCTTAGTGTATATAAATGCTTGTGCTTAGTGTATATAAATGCTTGTGCTTAGTGTATATAAATGCTTGTGCTTAGTGTATATAAATGCTTGTGCTTAGTGTATATAAATGCTTGTGCTTAGTGTATATAAATGCTTGTGCTTAGTGTATATAAAATTGTAATCATAAAACGGTGTTTTTAGTTCTAAGAACATGAACAAAGAGACAGTTTTAGACTGACATTGGTGGTATGTATAGTACTTTACACTGGGGAAAATAAACCTAGAACAACCGAATATTTGGAATGCTACCAGTGAATTAATAGGATGGAGTTGAATGTAATTAAATACAAAATTGAACACGCAATATTATTTTAGAAGTAGCTGAATGTCATACTAAAAATATAAATTTAATACCTTTGCTAAGAAAGCCTGTATTTTAAACTGTTCATAACAATATTCTAGAGGGATATATATATATTTATATATATATATATAGAGAGAGAGAGTTTATATAATATACTAGCTTTGGTTGTGTATAAATCATATACACTGTATAGGCCTATATACTTACAGCATAAACACACACATATGGCATTAACATAAATCAATATGATCAGGCGACGAGAGTTGAAAGTGAGTACATTTAAAATATAATGAAAAATAAAATATATTGATATTATTCACACAAGACAGTTTTCCAAATTTGAGTATTCGACATGCAGGCCTTCAATTTCATATAGCAATATAGAGTATATCGAACTGCAAATACGAAATTTCAATGCCTGTTTACTAGAGCATTTGAGATAAAACACCTACATGTAATTGTTGATTAGAAGAAACCTTTTCAAGGGTTGGTTTATTAGAACAAAAATAGTATTACTTCCTCCCACGAACAAATTTGGCTACGAAAAAGTACAGTATTAATCCCCTACTAACAGAGCAGACTAACATCCGCTGTGTTACTAATGAAGGCAACTTATCCATCAGTAGCAAATAAACTACAGGCTAAAACTATGCGGCTAAAAACAAACAACTTAAAAAGGTAAAACTACCACATATTGTTATAAACATAGCTAATCTACTAATTAATAAAAATAGGAAAAGTGGGGATTGGGCCTGAGCATATAGATAGATAGAAAAAAGCTTCATACTTTATACAGGAAATTCAAACAAAGCGATTATGCACAGCCAAACATACAACAAAACAAACAATATTACACACATACAAGCAATGTTACATCATTAGCATTGTAACATTAACAATAACCTAGCAACCAAATATACGTCTCAACAGATTCAGTTTCTTAATATTTATGTAAGAAATATATCGAGAAGAGAATGCCTACCATAAATAATACTATTTAGATAATCTGACAGTCAATTCCACTTTATCGAAGGCAATAGCTATACATAATCTAAACTTCTAAAGCAATATAAATGGAAAAAACCCGAACAAAGCCGCGAAAACAATTATGGAAAACGGGAGAAATATAACTAAAGTAGCAAAAGGAATGGATAAATATTATGAGGAATACTTTCGGTAAGTAATTTTGGTCGAAGTGACATAAATATGTAGAAACATCAAAATAAAATACAAATGTTCAACAGCAGAATATGGTTGATCGAAATATTATTGAAAATGAACGAAAATGAACGAATATGAACGAATGATTATGTACACAAAGACCTTCAATAACAAACAACTAAGATACTCGAATAAAAGAAAGTGCACTACAATCGAAACATAGGAAACATACTACGAACACATAAATACAGAAATAATGCCCTGTACATATACTATTAGCTATAATTATGTTGAAGTGTAGGGGATATAGGTTGTAGTGGGAGATGTTCTTAGGTAGCTGTACTTATGTTGAAGTGTAGGGGATATAGGTTGTAGTGGGAGATGTTCTTAGGTAGCTGTAATTATGTTGATTAGAGATGACAGCTTATAATAATTTCATAGGTGCATTTATAGCCTGAAATTTAATTCATAGGTTTAATCTTTTCAATCTTATTATCAGAAGTGTGCAAGATAATTCCTTCACATTATCACTATGCACTTACCCCTTATGAGCCACTAATTCAATACATTTTACACAGCATTTATATCAAGTTAATTATTTTGTCACCATGTATAAACTGCAGATGTTACGGTATGTGTACAATATTCTGTACAATTATTCGGATTTACTATACATATATGCACTCACCGCTGATATACTAGTTTGGCCATATACATATACGTATGTTAGCTCTATAATATGTGTATGTATAAGTTGCTATAGTCTATTCGCTGTAAGTAGGCGAGAAATCATGACCTCTAACCTCTGTAATTCAAAAACGACTAGAGTAATCGAGCTAAGATTTCTACCATTTGGGAAGAGTCAGTCAAGGAATAGATGTGGAAATTTACAGCCAATTTGCTCTAGCCCTTTTTGAGTTACAGAGGATAGAGTTCAAGGTTTCTCGCCTACTTACAGCGAATAGACTATAGTGTTGCTAAAGCCTGTTTGCTCATATGTCTAGCCATAGGGTTGACGGATTGGTCGGTAAAATGATAACCTACTTCGATTGGGATGTTATACACAGGTCCCGTTTAACACTATATGGCGCAACGTCTTGGGGGATATTTTGATATTTAAGTGAACTATTATTGAAGGATTTAATTTGTATTGCCTTATTGAACACTGTATTTTTAGTTTACTCCCTGGACTAGAAAAACACATCTCCAGATCCACTTCAAACTAAACAGAATCGTCTCCCAGACCCCCTTCAAGCCAAATATGTACATTTTTCGTTAGAAAAATGACCAGGCCGAAGGCCGGTTTCTACCAAAATATAGGCTCACTATCGCTCGCCTAGGAAATATCGATACCTTATTGAATTGAAGCGTCAAACTAATGAGGTGAAACATCTTATAATATTCAAACTAATTGAGTAAATCAGGAAGGCCCCAATTAGACCCTCTTAAATTACAGGCTCGCTATGGCTCACCAGGAATGGTGAGAAAGGTCTTAAAATTGACATAAATGGGGCGAAAGTTCTTAAAATCGCCAAACTAATGGGGCGAACGTCATAAAATCTCAAAAGCAATGGGGCTAAACATGAGGGAGAAAACGGTCCAGAAAAAAAAAATCCCTCAAGTGGAAATCTCAACTTAAACCTAATGGGATCTACCCGAGTTAGTGTCTCAGGTACAGGTAAAGTCACACCCATAACACCTGCCTTGTCTCCATAGAATCTACCCGAGTTAGTGTCTCAGGTACAGGTAAAGTCACACCCATAACACCTGCCTTGTCTCCATAGAATCTACCCGAGTTAGTGTCTCAGGTACAGGTAAAGTCACACCCATAACACCTGCCTTGTCTCCATAGAATCTACCCGAGTTAGTGTCTCAGGTACAGGTAAAGTCACACCCATAACACCTGCCTTGTCTCCATAGAATCTACCCGAGTTAGTGTCTCAGGTACAGGTAAAGTCACACCCATAACACCTGCCTTGTCTCCATAGAATCTACCCGAGTTAGTGTCTCAGGTACAGGTAAAGTCACACCCATAACACCTGCCTTGTCTCCATAGTATCTCTAACTAACTAACGGAACTAACGTCTTAAAAGCTCAAAACTAATATGCTAAACATGAGGGTGCAGGGGGTCCAGAAAAAGCGACTACCTCCCCCTTAAGGAATTTTGTCTTAGTCATGGTATTTTTTAGAGAAGGTGACAACAACATTAAATAGAAACTAAAGTGTCGTTAGCACCATTTATTTGTATTTATTTTTAATAGATAGTATAAGATAGTCTTGGGGAAGAGAGCCAGGCAGAGATGGCAAGAGAATGCCTCCGAAGATAATGGAAACCAGAGTATATTAGATGAAGATTGTAGAGAGATAACACGAGAGAGGAGCTGTGTGGTGGGTGGTAGGGGTGACGAACATAAATACAAGCGGAGTGACAGGGACGTGGTGACAGACACACAGACACACAGACAGACAGACAGACAGACAGGTAGGCAGGAGGAATTGCAAGCATGTGGGGAAAGCAACGGGACCAGAAACTAAAGCAAGATTTTTAATTTTTGCGTTAAGGGGAGACGGTCGTTTTTCTGGTCCCCTTTCTCCCTCGTGTTTAGTCCGATTCGTTTTGAGTTTTTAAGACGTTCGGCCCATTTGTTTGGCGATTTTAAGACCTTTCGTCCCATTTGTTATACATTTTAAGACCTATCGTGCCATTTAGGTGTCGATTGTTTCCTGACAAGCGATAGCGAGCCTGTAATTGTAAGAGGAACCGGTCTTTGGCCGGGACATTTTTCTACCGAAAATGTACAAATTTATCTTGAGGGGGGGGGGGGGGGGGCTAGGGGATTTTTGTCTAAGTTTGAGGGATGTTTAGCGAGGAAACTAAGAATTTATGAATGAATGAATTTATAGGCCAAACAAGCAGTCAGTGTCTCCTTAAGGTTTAAATGAGGGGATGGCGCCGAAAAATGCCAATGAAAAGCAGCATATGGAGTTGTGGTATATATGTTTTAGTCTGGGCATCAAAGTTGGACTGCTGCGGAAAAATATAGATGAAAAACAGGACTTGAGTATATATATATGGCACGTATTATATGGTACGGTCGCACAAGGGACTGGAGTTCTCGAAAAGGGGTTCCTGTCTTGTCGCGATTCTTGATTTACAGTGTGCTGGCTTAATAATCCAGCAGGGTTGATAGCCTCTGAAGTCCTATTTTAACTAAAAAAAAGAAGTACGTCGCGCTAATACGTCATGTACCAGCTGTCATTACGTTTGGCTTGCTCTGTGCTGTATTAATGTCTGTCAGATGTTGAATAGGGTGGGTAAATGTAGGAACATGTTTGCATATTTCACTCCATAGGAAGACATGAAGCTTAGATATGGCTGACACCAATTATTGATCAAAACATACATGGTGCCGAGACATCACTTATTAAGGGGAGGTTTTTAGTTTGGTCCCTAGATATCCTTCAAGCTTAAGATTACACCCCCTTGAGCCCCTTTCAAGATAAATTTGTACATTTTTCGGTAGAAAAATGTCCCGGCTGAAAGCCGGTTCATCTTAAATTACAGGCTCGCTAACGCTCGCCAGGATAAAATCGACACCTAAATGGTACGAAAGGTCTTAACATTGACAGAAATGGGTTGAAAGTTCTTAAAAACATCAAAATAATGGGGCAAACGTCTTAAAATTAGAAAAACAATGAGGCTAAACATGAGGGAGAAAGGTGTCAAGAAAAAAATCCCTCAAGTGGAAATCTCCCCTTAACGCGACAGTACCTGGGAGTGGCTTGACATAAAACACATATATATTAACCCCTTCTGTACCGTCGACATCCTTGTCCATGTATTCTGGCTATTACTAATCGATTTCATTCAGTTTAGGAAAGATCTCTGGCAATTATAAGGCTTCAAACTATCTCATTCAACCCTTTTAACTACCACATATCCTTCCGAAGCTGCGTACAATCGACCAAATATAGCTAGAATAAAATATAACAGACGTCACTGGTACAGAAATGATTTAACAGTAAGATTTAATTATATGAATATATTTATGACAAATGAAGGCAATATGGTCAAAAAATACGAGGAGCTTTCAAATGCGAAAATTCTCACCAATCAGAATACCCTCCTTCATGAAAATTCTCACCAATCAGAATACCCTCCTTCATGAAAATTCTCACCAATCAGAATACCCTCCTTCATGAAAATTCTCACCAATCAGAATGCCCTCCTTCATGAAAATTCTCACCAATCAGAATACCCTCCTTCATGAAAATTCTCACCAATCAGAATACCCTCCTTCATGAAAATTCTCACCAATCAGAATGCCCTCCTTCATGAAAATTATTACCAATCAGAATACCCTCCTTCATGAACACTGGATATCAAAACATAACTTAGACTTTTAAGGAGTAATTATCTTCAGTGAGGGCTTATGATCATTGTATTGTACTTAGCGCAGCCCATTTTCCGACTACTGTACGTAAGGGAGCCCACCTCGCTTTTTGTGTTCTCTTTCTCTCCCTCTCTCTTTGGCTTGTATCCATTCGGCCCCATTCAGCCTACTGATTTAAGACGTTTACCCCCATCCAGGTGTCAATATTTTCCTGGCGAGCGGTAGCGAGCCAGTATATATATATTTTTGTTTTGACAGCTAGCTAAATTTGTACATTTTTCGATAGAATAATGTCTCCGGCGAAGCTGGATGTCTCCATACAATGCTGGCTCGCTACCGCTCGCCAGGAAGAAATCGACACCTGAATGGGGATAAACGTCTTAAAACAGTTGACTGAATGGGGCCGAATGGATACAAGCCAGGGAAAGAGAGAAAATGAGAGAAAGATAAAACAAAAAATCCGGTGTAAAAGATCTAGCATTGGAGTATCTTTCTTAGCTCTCTTAGGGCTCAGATCACATATATGACAATGGCTCTTGATTAACGCAAATTGATAAATGCAATTAAACAGATAAATTTAGGCCTATATCTATTATACACATAAGGTAAAGCGAAAATGCTTAGTTAAATGTACCTACAGTAGGTTGTAAACGCAACAAAACAGACTTATATCATTTTGTACTGCTTTATGGTGTAAACGGCAGCTTAAGGGGAGGTTTCCACTTAAGGGATTTTTTTCTTTACCCCCTTCTCCCTCATGTTTAGCCCCATTGCTTTTGAGATTTTAAGACGTTCGCCCCATTAGTTGGCGATTTTAAGAACTTTCACCCAATTTATGTCACTTTTAAGACCTTTCGTCCCATTTAGGTGTCGATTTTGTCCTGGCGAGCGATAGCGAGCCTGCAATTTAAGAGGAATCGGCCTTCGGCCGGGACATTTTTCTACCGAAAAATGTACAAATTTATCTTGAAAGGGGGTCAAGGGGGTGTAATTTCAAGCTTGATGGAAGTCTAGGAAACTCACTAAAAACCTCCCCTTAATATGTTCTGTTACCTTCATTATATAAAAAGAGATTGCTCATTAAAATTGGCATATCATTTATAAATAATGTACATCCTTTTTGCCATAATGACTTAAACACTGTGTCGACTTTGACATTATACAATGCCTCAAAGGTATATGTAAAACCAAAGTAGCATGGTTTGAAATATACATACTTAGAATTATGGATTTTGAGTGTACTGTACTTGATTTTATTATTAACCATTTCGATATGGTTGATGTATTTTCTATTCTATCTTAGCTATATTTACTATTTTATATGCAGCTTAGAGAGAGTCTGTTGAAGTAAAAAAGCCATTCGTAATAGTTTACAACTCATCGGTCTTTAGAGACAATTTTTAACTTGAATACAGCCGTTTAATGTTAATGGGTCACTGAGGTCGGAATGTTTAATATAATTTAATTATTAATATAAATATTCATAAAAAATCCAAAAATTAAATATATTTACTTGAAACTTGGTGTGTTTATTGATAATGAGGGGACATATAAATGTACAGAACATGTTCTCAAAACAAGTGAATAGAATACATATTAGGAGAAAGTAAAGGTGCAAAATAGAATACATATTAGGAGAAAGTAAAGGTGCAAAATAGAATACATATTAGGAGTAAGTAAAGGTGCAAAATAGAATACATATTAGGAGGAAGTAAAGGTGCAAAATAGAATACATATTAGGAGTAAGTAAAGGTGCAAAATAGAATACATATTAGGAGGAAGTAAAGGTGCAAAATAGAATACATATTAGGAGAAAGTAAAGGTGCAAAATAGAATACATATTAGGAGAAAGTAAAGGTGCAAAATAGAATACATATTAGGAGGAAGTAAAGGTGCAAAATAGAATACATATTAGGAGTAAGTAAAGGTGCAAAATAGAATACATATTAGGAGGAAGTAAAGGTGCAAAATAGAATACATATTAGGAGTAAGTAAAGGTGCAAAATAGAATACATATTAGGAGGAAGTAAAGGTGCAAAATAGAATACATTTTAGGAGGAAGTAAAGGTGCAAAATAGAATACATATTAGGAGGAAGTAAAGGTGCAAAATAGAATACATATTAGGAGGAAGTAAAGGTGCAAAATAGAATACATATTAGGAGGAAGTAAAGGTGCAAAATAGAATACATATTAGGAGGAAGTAAAGGTGCAAAATAGAATACATTTTAGGAGGAAGTAAAGGTGCAAAATAGAATACATATTAGGAGGAAGTAAAGGTGCAAAATACATATTAGGAGGAAGTAAAGGTGCAAAATACATATTAGGAGGAAGTAAATAAAACACATATTAGGAGGAAGTAAATAAAACACATATTAGGAGGAAGTAAATAAAACACATATTAGGAGGAAGTAAAGGTGCAAAATAGAATACATTTTAGGAGGAAGTAAAGGTGCAAAATAGAATACATATTAGGAGGAAGTAAAGGTGCAAAATAGAATACATTTTAGGAGGAAGTAAAGGTGCAAAATAGAATACATTTTAGGAGGAAGTAAAGGTTCAAAATCTCAAAGGGGTGTGATGTCATGACATGCAAAAGTCATGCAGCCATGACAGTTCATGACGTATGGGTAATTTTGCAAAAAACAATTTATACATCGATTTACATAACATATACGTATTCACTTGCATCAGCACGTTTCTTAATGACAAATAATAAGGCCGCTAGAGTAGTTATATCAATTTACATGCATGAGGTCATGACGTCATGCATGTAACACATTTAAATTGGATACACAATGAAGGAAATCATTCTCCTAACATATCCTGAAAATGTCAAGTCTTAAATGCAAACACTTGTGTTTTTATTATTTTGTTCTTTCCGACCTCAGTTTTTTCCTTAACCAGAAGAAAATGGCAATAGTGTCCCCATTATTGAAGTGGTTAATAGCGCAATAACGTTATCTATTGTCTAGTAATTCATTCTATTATCGAGAAAAAAAACTTTATTGTGCAGTATCTACCTCGAATTCGATACAAATATCATCAACGATTGCACCAGAAACTAGAAGAAGAAGAAGCAACTATAATGATATTCTTCAATGTTGTGTTGTTTTGTCGAAGCGTGTGATAAAAAGCAGAAATATTTTGTGTTGTCTGAAGTAACTCAATACGAAATTAGGGATAAGTGTTGGCTTTGGATGTGGTACTGGTAGAATTGTCATCAGTAGT
>CM064521.1:25947451-25952451 GCA_032716605.1 Paralithodes platypus
ATCTGATTCTCTTGTTCCACCCGTCACGTACCACCCTCTAGAGCCCCCCCCCCCCCCCTCGACCCATATCTAAGATCAAATTAAGTCCCAAGAAAAGGTGAACGTCTCGTACGATTTCCCTTTGTTTAATCTTTACTTAGCGGTGATTAAGTACTTTTCTCCGCGGCGTGAGAAGACTTGGCCGACCCCGTGGGAAGAAGTCGCAGAACCCTCGGTTGTCCTAGTAAGTGAATAATACACTAGTGAGAATTGTGGCGTATTCTCGAAGCTTGATATCTTGGCTGGTGTAGGGAGGAGCTGGGACGTCTTCTGGTCGGGGATCTTGAGAAGGCGGAGGTGTATTAATGAAGGAGGCGGAGTGAGGAGATACCTTTAAGGGGATGTGGGTCGCTTTTATGGTCCCCTTTCTCCCTCGTGTTAAGGCCCATTTGTGTTAAGATTATAAGACGTTCGGCCCATTAGTTTGGCGCTTTTAAGACATTTCGTCCCATTTTGTTGTCGGTATAGAGACCTTTCGTGGCAATTATGTGTCGATTTTTTCCTGGCGACCGATAGCGAGCCTGTAATTCTAAGAGTAATCGGCCTTTGGCCGGGAATTTTTTCTTCCAAAAAATGTACACATTTATTTTGAAGGGGGTCTACGGAGTGTTCTTTTAAGCTTGATGGAGGTCTAGCACGGTTACTATAACATTAATAAATAACTAAATATATACTGTAGACCCCAAAAATAGCCACCAGCCCCTTAATGACACTGATTGGCCTTTTTGGGAGATGGTTGGGAAACGATTGTTGTTATTGGGTAAGCTTGGTTGTTTGTCTCACTCCACAGGCCAGGGTCGTATTTCAGGGCTGTGCTGTAGAGGTATATAGCTGAAATGTAAATGTAAAGGGTATTACATTTCGATTCTCACTGGCACACGTACATGCATATACAGACCGACATGAATACACTTACTTACACTCATGTACACATTACAAAATCACAGGCGCTCACATACACAAGCCTCTACATATTAGCACCCATGCATAAACTAACTCACACACGCACACAATCACATACTCACACAGAAAAGTTCACACGCACAGGCACACACACAAAGCAAAGAGACACAAGCAATTATTCATCCATACATATACATACAGCGGCCCACAGGCACACGTAAACATATATCCCATACTGTTGCCATTCCAATCCCCATCTGGAGCGGAGAGGGTGGAGGGATGACCGCAAAGCATGATGTGTAAGTGGACTTGGCGTGAGGGAATGCACCCACAAGTACCATAAGGTTCAAACTCGGGGGAAGAAGGCCAAATTGCGCAGGAGGCCACTAAAAGCAAGTCCGCCTACATTACCCAAAGCAGCTCCATGCCTCGAAATTATATTTTCTCTCTCTCTCTAAAAAAAAAAAGTCCTAAAAAGTGCAAAATTGCCCCCCTTCCCGCTGCCAAAAAATAGAGATACCCTAGCAGAGTTTACGGTGATGAAAGTGAGGACGCTTCGTCCTCGGGAAATTGGGAGGCAGGCCAGATCCTTTAGTAGACAGAGAGTGGACACTGGCTGGCATGAAGTACCCGAGGTCAATATATACTTCACAATATACCTCTTTTGTATCGGCCAATGATTTAATTTAGATTGATGAAGGATATAGAATTACTGGAGTCAATTGAAAAGTTAACCGAAGCTCAATGTCAATTTCTAAGTTAGGCACTCGAGTGGCCAAAATGGAGTCTTGATTTGAAACGTTGTCCAAGCTCTATATTCTCCAAGAGGCAGCATGGGAGTGGGGGTATGGAGAGGGGTGGTAGGAGAGGGCCAGGGGTGCCACAGAGAGAGAGAGAGAGAGAGAGAGAGAGGCCGGAATCGATCCCCCTTGGCACTTCCATCACGGCCGCCCATTGGCTCACCCTCCCCGCCCTCACCCATGACCCGTGAACGATATACTGCACACTTCAATGTTATACTTTTTTTGACTGAACACTTGAATATTTTTGTTATTGCTCACTTGAAGTATTGTTCTATGTATATATATATATATATATATATATATATATATATATATATATATCTTGTAATATTTGTTTTTCCACTGGTCATTTGAATATGTCATTAAGCAGACGCTTAGTAATGTTTTTTTTTTAAATGTGCGACTCTACAGTATATGAATAATTGCATTTATTGTTGATATTTTATACATTGCACGATGCAGTTAGTGCACCATGTATTTTGATTAAGCATGTTATATTATATATTTATTAAACATAGAGATCTATATTAACAGTCATGACAATCTTTCTCTGTACTTCCTGGACACCGGTGCTGTCCTTTTAACTTTATTCTGACTACTGTTAGAAAACCTTATTCAGTTTAAAAAGGGCCTCCAGCAATTGACAGTCTTCGAACTATCTCACTTAACCATTTTTACTATCTCAGATCCTCCTTAAACTGCACAACATCATCTAAATGAAGCAAGAAAACATTAAATAGACGCGACCGGTACGGAAGGGGTTAATTACCAAACTTAATATGGCACCTTCCCTATCTATTTGTGTATGTTATAATGCTTGCTTAATTTATTTGGATTTGGAGTATTATCAGATCGTTCTCCTTTCAGTACCATTCAGTTTCCTTGAGCATCAATTATTTTCCAGTCGAATATAATTTAATTTGAACATATCTTTCACAATCAAAGTGAGATAGTGTGCTCATCCTCGTGGTATACTTATTTAGTATTTGATTATTTATGTATTTATTTGTCATTTATTTATATATGTGTACGATATATTACATTATTAATGTTTATAATATTCTTAAACCCTTCTGTACCGGCGACGTTTTTCAAATTTTAATCTGGCTACAATTAGGCAATTTTGTGCAGTTTAAGAAAGATCTGTGATAGTAAATCGGATTAAGTAAGATAGTTCGAAACTTTTTAATTGCTGGAGGCCTTTTTTAAACTGAATAAAATCATCTAATATCTGCCAGAATACAATGAGAAGAACGTCACTGGTACTGAAAGGGTTAATGTAGGGATAGGCCAAGGGTGGAAATTTCCAATTTAGGTATGCCAGATATTGTGACCTCCATTCCCTGGCTGACCCTTCCTAAATGTTGAAAATGTTAGCTCGATTACTCTAGTCGTTTAGGAGTTAGAGAAGCTAATAGTCAAGTTTTTTCGCCTACCTATAATGAACGGGCTATATTATACCAAGACGAATATTGTTTACCTGCCGAGTAACATATACACTTATAATAGAATGCGATAGTCATGAATTAAATCGTCTCATTTACATAATCATATTTTAGCTATCATTGTAGAAATATGTTTCAAATGATAAATACAGGAATATTTATAGATGGACAGAAGGAATAAAATTAATCTCTAAATATTTCTATCTATCTATCCATATGCTCAGGCCCAATCCTCACTTTTCCTATTTTTTATTTCTATTTTCCCCTATTTTGTTGTTTTTGTTTTGTGTATTATCTTAAACATGACCAAGCTAAACATGCAGAAACCCTCCCATGCAGAAATATCGAGCATGTACCCTCACGTAAAAATGCTCCCTCTGAATATGTATGGAGCTTTCACGGCAGTCCTGGGTATCAGATCTGAGGTATATTTTTAATCACGTCCTTCCATTGCGAGGTAGGTAGCCAACTAAAGCCGGTATCACACGGGAAATTTTTGTTTACCCTGTGCTTGCGTCGTCAACATTGGTCTGCCAGGAGATGATGTCAACTTTTAAGGGTGGTAGGGTTTATTTGTTAATTAGTTTACCCAATCAAACTTCATCAATTATCCTCAAGATCCCCCTTCGAGATAAATTTGTAATTTTTTCGGTAGAAATATATCCCGGCCGAAGGCCGAATCCTCCTGAATTGAAGGCTCGCTATCGCTCGCCAGGAAAAAATCAACACATAAATGCCACGAAAAGTTTTAATATTGACAAACCAATGAGGCAAAAAATCTTAGAATTGCCAAACTAATGGGCCGAACGTCTTAAAATCTGAAAATTAATGGGGCTATACATGAGGTAGAAGGGTAGCCCCAAAAAATCCCCATCCCCCTTAAGCTGTGTGTTACGTCTATTCATCCATCTTAATCTAGCTTCCGTGTTTAAGAAGCCAGAAATGTGGGTGGATGAAGTTGTTGACCACCGAAATTTGACGATGGGAATATTATGGCTCTCGTGTGATACCGCCCCCCCCCCCCCCCCCCCAACTTCCGAGCTGCATCAGGCCGCTATTTTACCCAACCCTTGCCAAAGATACGGCTTCTCTTTCTATACCCTGATCAAGATGGAGATTATATAGCTAGGGCCGGGGTCCAACAGCCAAGGTATTAACACAAAAAAATAAAACAAAATAACAGCCTAGGATATACTGGTGTAAACTGTATATATAGGCTATATAGCTTCATTTTGTTACGATTATCATTATGGAATCAATATTATAACTATCTATTTTTACAGTTAAATAACTTATTAGTAGGCCTACATGCCTGACTGAATTTTGAAATACAGGCATATTGGCGTTCAATTATATTGGTTATACGTTTTTATCACCGAGTACATGAATCGTAACAAATCGTCCATAACATATAATCAGACAGCAATAAAAAAAAAGAAAAGAAAAAATGAATACAAAAATAATATATTCTCTCTCTCTCTATCTATCCATATATATATATATATATATATATATATATATATATATATATATATATATATATATATATACGGTATATATATTACGATGATAATTTGATGTTTCTGCAAAGTATTATGCACTTTCATTTATAAACTATACAAATCGTTGTATTATTCATGGAGCCCCAGAAACTATGAAGGCTGCACCCATTATATCCTTTCATGTATTGGAAATGAATAAAAAATGTAGTTATGGAAGTAAATAAAAATGGATGGACAAAAGTTTTTATGTTCGTAATTTGTATCGGAAAAGTGAAGGTGAGCGGAGGTTGGAAAGAGAGAGAAGGGGA